>JAEQML010048719.1:0-52910 GCA_016904865.1 Pissodes strobi | reverse complement strand
TCAATTGCCCTACTCCATATATGAGTGACATAGGCCAATATATCTCCTGTCGATCTCTCTTTGCGAAAGCCGTATTGATTATCGCTGATTATTTTGTTGTTCTCGAGGTACTTGAGCAGGTGCTGATTGACTACACGTTCCATGACTTTGGAGATTATTGGAAGCAAGGCAATTGGACGATAGTTTAAGGGCGTGGTTTTCTTGCCTTTTTTTGGAACAGGTTGAACTCGAGCGACTTTCCAAGAAGATGGGTAAATCCCTTTTCCGTAAGACAGAGAAAAAAGCCTGGAAAAAACGGGTGGTAGTTCGTTGGCGCAGTTCTTTAACACGATGGCAGGTATTCGGTCCGGTCCTGATGCGTTTTGCGTATCTAGATTTTTAAGGATTTTACGAATATCACGGTGATGAAATTTGACTTCTGCCATGGTAGTGTTGATGTTCGATAAGGTGGGGAGAGTCTTGCCTTGGGGGACGTCTAAGGTAGAGTGCGAAGAAAACATTTTGGCGAGCATGTTTGCTTTTTCCCTGGCTGTAGTCGCCGTGATGCCACGTTCGTCTGTCAAAGGTTGGAGAGACGTTTTTGTAAAGTTGTTACTTACTGCCTTTGCTACCGACCAGAAATTCCTGGAGCCACTGGGGCATTGTAAAAGTTTATTCTAGATCCTTCGATAACACGCTTGCATTCGTTTCTCGCTTCGACAAAATAATTGCGATTTTCAGCGGTCTGATTTTGCTGCCAGTACTTGTAGGCTTGCTCTTTCCTACCCACAGCTCTTTCGCATCTTCTGTCGAACCAGGGCTTTCCTTTTAATGGTAACTTGATGGAATTTGGGATGTATGCTTCCATTCCTGAGGAGATTACTTGCGTGATCTTTTCGCAGCAGACTGACGGGTCGTCAGCGCCAAAGCAGACGTCGAGCCAAGGAAAATCTAGGTAGAACTCCCTCAGATCGTCCCAGTTTGCAGAACTGTAATGCCAGATTTTGCGAGGCAATGGTGGATCATTCTGTATGAGTGGCAATTCACAAACCGTTGTAATAAGTTTGTGGTCGGAAGTACCTAATGGCAGACCAACTGTAACTGTGTACTGGTCAGGATTGGTGGTTAGAAAAAGATCTGAGATTCGAGTTGGTTCGTCTACAATTTGAGTAAGCCCGTAGCTGATGGCGAATGCTTCAGCCTCTCTACCTTCGTTGTCGGTCTTGTGATGTTTGAGCCAGTTGGTGTTGTGGCCATTGAAGTCTTCCAGAACGATTATTTCTGAACTGGGGTGATCAACCTGTATTGAGTCAAAAGTGGTAGCTAGTGTTGAAAAAAAGCTTTGGTAGGCTCTATCGCTCGGAGGGCGATAGAGACAACATATAAACTTGGTATGGTACAGACAAAAAGAATCGCGTACAGAAATATTTCGCAGAAAAACCATATGATCAATGTTAGAACATATATCCTTTCTTAAGTTTTTGGCCACCGAACAGTCAAAATTATTAAACCTATGTGGATCTATAACAATATGACAATTAATTTTAATATAACTTCCCCTTAGATCATTTACACTTCTTTTGATTTTTTTTTTGCATTACCCCATCTAGTATCATAGTAATTTTTCTTTGCATTTTTTATAACTTTCCGGGTAAATTGATTTATACTTATTAAAATAATGCATCACAAATTCAGTTGGATTACATTTTCTGAGGGTATGTAAAAACCGAAGGTTCCTTGAAGAGGTTTTAATTCAATTTGTTACCCATGTTGTATTGCTTTTAGGGGGAAATTTATATTAAACAGGTTGACTAATCTAAGGTTAAACTCATTGGGTGGGTCAGGAGAGCTCCCAATCTCCTCCCAGTTTATTTTTTGATGATCATTTCAAAATCTTGCAAAATTGAACTTACTAAATATTCTGGTCTTTCTCACACCTCCTACATTCTCGGACTTCAACTTTGTTTCAGCTAATATGGCTTCATGGTCTGATAAGGCGGACGGTACAACCCTCGCCTTACAACAGTGTATATCATTGAAATGTATACAAAGATAGTCGATTAAAGTACTTGAAACATTAGATATACGAGTTGGGTCCTCAACTAACATTTTTAAACTAAAGGATAGAAGGATTGCAGACAGACTTTGTATGTGTATAGAATCTTTATCTAAATAATTTATATTAAAATCACCCATAATTAAAATTTTTGATTTGAGCGGCAAACAGGAAAGTAGGGCTTCCAACCTGTCCAAAAATGATTCAGCTCTGCTGGGAGGGGGTCTATAAATGCATTACAGATAAATGTTGATTTTTTTATTATACACAAGTGAGAATTCAAACTCATTTTCCACTAGCAAATCATGATAAACGCACACACTTGTAAAAATTATCCATTCATGATCCCCAAGAACAAGTAGTGCTGTACCCCTCCCCCCTAATTTGTTACTTCTGCAGAAAGTGGTGAGCATTAAATATCCCGAGATAGGCCGAGGTTCATCCACTCTCAGCCAGTGTTCAGATATAAACAAAAATGAGGCCATGTTATGGTAGTGCAAAAATACTGTTAGCTCATTAACCTTATTACGTATTGATTGAATATTCAGCGAAAAACCGGTCAAATTTCTATATCTCACTGACGTGTCCGTCCCTCCCTGCCTGAAAAAGCGTCTTCAGAAATATAATTATTTGATGAAATGGAATATGCCTGACCCACTATATCCCCAGATTCAGCCCTGTGAACCACATCCACCGCACGCCTGGGAAAAACGATGCAGTCATCCCGAGAAGCCCCTGAAATTTCCCGCGAAACCCCAAAATCCGCGTTCGCGTCAATAAAACGCAATGCTCCATGCCCCTTAAATTCCAAGATAGTCCTGTGCAAATAACCCGCTAGCACTCGCTTGCCTCCTGAATTCAAAAAAATACTATTGTCAGAAAAAAAAATTGGGTCAAATTTATCCTGCAAATCCAGTAACTTTGCACTATTAGAATAATAACACAAGCTCAACATACAACTCACAATCTTACTATTTACGAAATAAAACAATTTTGCATTATTACAATTAACATTAATAGGAATGATGCATACAATCAGGTTTGTACCAAAACACTTATTATTCAAGCATTTCATAGATACACTTTCATTGCTGAATAACAAAATCTGACTGTCAATTTGCCAATAGATGAATCTGCTCCTGAAACGACGTCACTTAACTTAGCAAAAGGCTTACATATAATTTGAATTGAAAATATGTCTTTGAGAAAAAAAATTACAGAATTATACATATATTTACCAAAACTATGTCAATATTAACAGTTTGTTTTTTTTAGGAACATCTACTGTTTTCTCAATTTTCCCTCCGACAATAAAGTCATTTTGCACTTAAACACATTCACTACAATTAGATGTAGATTGAACACTTTGAGCCTCCACCCCTGGTTAATTTCTCTCGAAGAAGGGTTGCATGTTTGTGTTTAAAAAAAAAATGATTTCCTTTGTGTATGACAAATTTTCACTCTTTAGAACCCTAATTGAGCTGATCATACTTTTACTTATTGAGCTAAGATTCTCCAGATCCTTTTCAAATTTGGATATTTTTTCCTTGTAGGATTTTAAAGTTTGTTCAAGAACGAATTTCTCGTCCTTTAGTAAATTTATAATTTTATGGAGAGAAACAACCTACTCACTTTTTACATTTAGTTTATCTAGGATTTGCTTTTCAGCTTGAAAAACATCATCCTCGAAATCCTGGGTTTTTTCACTCCTTCTGAAAAGCCGTGTGGAGACATTTAAATTCAGACTTCATCTTAGATAGTTTCTCTTCTAATTCTTGTATTAAGCCATCCTTGTCCGAGGTTAATATTGCCAGCTGATCGTTCTCGTTGTACTTTATCAATCTCGTCAAGTAGCGGATTTGGTATACCATCACTTTCAAATGCCTCTTGCATTCATTGGAGCAATAAACTTTTTGCTCACCCAACTTTATATGGTTTTTAAAGCCCCTTTCCAGCCAACTGGGGTGGAAAATATGCGCACAAGTCACACAGCAATAATAAATATATGCTTTATTCGCACAACATCTGAGTTTGAATTGAGTGTTCATTATTCACCTTAATAACTTATTCTATAGTAGATCTTAACACTTCTGTAGTTATGACTTCATGATCCGGCCTGAGCTGTTGGCATAGTAGGCACGGGAAACAAAAAGTTATCAACAATAACAATACCGACCGTTTATACACTTTTTAGACGAATATAAAGTTTTTAGTTGCCGCAGATTATCCATTTCACCATTTACAAATTATGCCCTACTAACGCCACTTTAAAAGATGTCCAGGAGGTTACACCATTTTCAGAGTTTAGTACAGTCATATGTACGCAAGTACATATTTATGAGAAAGATATTCTCAACGGCCTGTGACTAAACATGGTGGATATCTACAGAGAATATCCCGTAGTTTCGTCGGAAAAAAATGTCGCGGCTGTGGGTATCCATGCAAGATTTGATGTTTCTACGGACATCGTTGACTTCGACCAATTTAGTTAGTTTAAAAACTTTCAGTCAATGTAATTGGAATCTCGGTTGCCTTCCTTTGAACAAATTCCAGGAGACGGGCAAAATCCAACATGATGATATAATCAGATATTAAAAAAATTATAAATTCTACCACACAAAGCCGCCTGTCAAAAAACAACCCACAAATAAAAAAAATGTTTGGCACAACCACGAAACATACAAAATATCATTTCGAAATAGCTAATATAATTATCCATATATGGTCTCCATTATAAATGATCTTGTTATTTTGCTTGAGAGCTTTATTCCTCACATTCTCGCAATTGTTGTTAAGTCGCTCAGGACGCAGGGATTCATCAAAAAATGCTCCCAGGAGTTTATAAACATTGCATCCATTAAGTTGCTGTGCTCTTCACTGTTGAGGTCCCATCTTGAGTATGCATCCAGTATGTGGACGCCATATAACTATGCTGTTCATATGAATAGAATTGAGCATGTTCTTCACAGTCTCTTTAGGTATGTTGCATTTAAGTCAAATAATGCTAGACACTACCATTACTGCTCTCAGTTATACTGTTCTGCTCTCTTGTACATGCCCCGTTCAGAACTGCGAGATTAAGTATATCTTTATACCGACAAGAAGAACAAATTATGCTCTTAATTCCTTTATATCTAGATCTACTAGACAAGCTACATCTCACTATAATCCTTTGGATTGCCTCAATTTGCGGGCTAAATTTTTAAGAGGTTTGCACACACTGGGAGTAATTTGTTGATGTAAACTTCTCTAATATCAGGTACTTTTGTTCGTATTACATGCTTATATTATTGCGAATGGCAGCTGATATCGGCAATTTGTACTTTTTTAAATATATTAGATGTAAGGACTTTTTGTTGAATTCATACATTGTGTTAACTGTTGTAATTGCTTCCCGTCAATAAATAAAAGTAAAAATAAAACAGATACATAAACTGACAGTTAAAAGTATTAATGAAAAATTTACCAACTTGAACAGAGTAAATTTTTTACAAGACTTAAATAAATTTAGCGAAATTAACCTAATCATTTAAGGTAAGTGATTACATAACTTTTTGTTGTAATAAATTACAGATTTTTTATTTTGTAAATGGAAATGAAGCTTGCCGATGTTAGTGTTTTTTTATAAATTAAACAAACCGTTTCTGAAATGAACAAATAAGCAAAACAGAAGCTTCTGTCTAAAAATATGTTGTCTAGCAATACCCAGCTTATGTCTAGGTATATGTTATTGCTTTCGTTTGAAAACAAACACACCCATTGAACATATAACGTAAGCAAAACGGAGCTTTTAGATTTTCAAGCTTTCATTGGAATATCAACAATCACTTTTGAATTGTTATGGTAAGAATGATATTCTTACCTGCGTCATGTCCGCTTTTAGGTCTGGATATGCCTTGGCTCAAAATTTCTTTAACTTCTTTGCCCCAATCTGAACTATTTTCCTGCTGTTTTAAGGTTCCACTAAAACCTCAAAATATATTATTATCAAAATATCTTGCCATTGAAACATAAAACTTTTTATTCCAGGTATTCAAAGTTGTATAAGTAAGAATCAAACAACCAATTATAGCTATTTTAAATACGGTCGGTTCTAGCTTTATTTATTAGAACTCTCTAAAGCGGAATCTTTAAAAAATCAGGTAAAGAAGTGTTTGTCATTTGAGAGTGTAGTATCACAGAGGGTCAGCGCTTCCACTACCTTCTGTGTTTTATTAATGATCTAGTTGTTTTGAACATGACGCTCGTTACCAACATTTATTTATTTAATTTATTTAAGCATTTCTGTTTAACAGAAAATCCATTTATTACAATAATGCACAAATACAAGTGAAAAAATACAAATGCAAATAAATAAGCAGGTAACAATATTTACCTACTTATGTTAGTCAATAGTTATAATAAATTATACAATAGAATAAAAATAAGTTATCTAAATGGAGATGAGAACTGACGCAATGACATATGAAAAATATCGGGATTGGCAGCAAGGTTGTTGTACTGGGCATACATGGCAGCTAGAATAAGGCCCTGGATCTTGTAGCAATAGCAGGAACAAGGAAAAATAAACCACTTCGCCAATGATCGAAGTCAATCAAACTCCCAACAAGTTTAAATAAAAAAAAAACACGTGTGTTGAAAGTCTTGGATCAGTACACGCCAATATTTCTAAAGATCTCAACAGTGACGATACTATACTGCCCTGAAACAGAATGGGATTCTTTTTCAAAGAGAAGGTCATGATTTCGCATTTGTCAATGTTAAGGGGAAGTCTCAGTTAGGTCATTAATGAATAATGAAAATAGCAAGGGGGGCAAAGTTACTGCCCTGCGAAGCTCAGCTGATAGACTCGAAAGTTGAGATTCTATGTCCTCTATACTTAATGTAAATCTGGCAGTTTGAAAAATATAAGGAAATAAACGTGCAAGGTACTTGATAAAATCCAAAAGCAGCTAGCTTCGTAGACATATGGGTCAATTGCCAACCAAATTCACCCCACCAGTTTTAATTATTTTACTGATTTAGCGGTTATCCAGCAATCCGGAAACTGACCATCTTTTAGGCACATATTAAGAATACGAAAGATAAATCTAAGCAGGACAAACCTGCAATCACGCGTCAAAAAGCTAGACACGTTGTTGTACCCCTGAGTCATTCTTGGCTTGAGTCTGCAGAATGCCTTCAAAATATCAGAGTTCGACAGCGAGTTTACCGTTAGATGTACACCGTCAGAATAAATGAGCGGTTGGAAAGGAAAATTCGTCATTGGTGAGTACACAATTTTGAATGCAAATGCGTAGAAAATTCAGTGGGCTGCAGGGGGCCCACTGAGTTCAACACCATTCAGATAGACGAGATTTGGAATGTTCTGCTGACCGGGAATAAACCAATACTCTGACGACGGGCAGTTTAATTTTTATAATTCGTATCAATATCTAATTTTAGTTCAGCTCTAAAAGTACGAAAAGGATTTAGTAGTTCAGTAGAATTGGGTTTTTAATGGTTTGTACGAATTCGTGCCTTGGATTTAACAGTTTTGGAGCCATCTCTGCCATGGTTAATAGTTTGGGACACACAATATTAATTAAGAATCGAATACAATGTTTGGTAAAAATAGTTGCAGTCGAGACGCATTACGAATCATAGTCTCCTAAAGGAGACCAGTCAGCACTTGAAAGTAAATTATATAGTTTATGATTCGGCTTTGCGATAGTTGTTGCATGTTTGTATGTTTTTGGCTTTAATAGATTTTAATTTACTTATTGATATATTTATGTCAATGCCGAGTACGGGATGATGGCCGTCCTCGCGGACCAAAGGCCGGATTTCGCGTAGTCTGACACGGAACATTCCCAAAGAGCAAGTCGAGAGTTTGACCAATTAGATTAGGGATATAATTGTACCAAACTAGATTATAGAAGTTCACAAAATCTAGGGTGATCTGAACCTTAGCATTGAAATTTAGTAGCTTAAGATTTTCCATAATTACTAGACTATTATTCAAAAAAACAGAAATGTCTCAAGGGAATAAAAAAAACTGGTACTGATATGCAGCGAGATTGGAAGGAATGTATATAACTAGTACACACAGCGATTTAAAATTAGCAACAATCTTACTGCCAACTACATCAACCATTGGATTTTGATCCTAGATGCTTGAAACATCCAGTTGATTCGTCTCAAAGTCCCTGGAGACAGGCAACGGCACACCACCTCCTCGACAGGCGTTAAACTCCCGAAACTTGCGGTGGCTGTAGTTAGCCGTCCTCTTGTGTTTTGATAGAAATACATTATATTGATACTGTAGGTGGTTGGTAAGTTTTTATGCATGCCAGATTTATGTGTTCAAATTAAGTGATACTATTTTGGGAACACCACAAACATATTTTATTCGCAAATGGAGGACTATATGTGATTCTTGGATCCCCAATTCTCAATCCCTAAACCGTCAAAAACTTTTCTTTGGTGTAATATATTTTGTTAATAAAGAATTCTTTAATACTGAGGCTAAATCAGTAGTATCTCTAAAGTATTACAACATAATTAAAGTATACTTACAGCAAATCAAAATTTTCGGGATACTTAGTAGTTTCCGTACGAGGATAACTTATATACCCTTGGGTATACAACCTCTCAGCAATTTGCATGGCATGGTGAGGTCCCATTCCTAGTCCTGAACTAGCCACCCTCATCAACTCGACTGTGTTTAATGCGGCCGGGCGTGGTTTGGATTTTTCTTTTGATATAACACTTATTACCCTACAATAATTAGGAATAAATATAGTTGAAGATATCCTTAAAAAAAATTATTACAGATTGCTAAATTCTTTCCCTTTATTGGAAAATTAATAATGCAATAGTAACTGCTACCCTCACTGTATATAAATGCTTCCTTGTTTTTTTTTGTATTTCCTTCTAGCTAATAGCAAAATTGAACAAAATAACTTTTACGAGGATTTTCAAAAAACGGCTCAAAAACTGCACAGGCGCGAAAATAAATTTAAAAGCTAGTGTTTCGATGTTAATGTTGATTTGAATCCAAATGATTGGATAGTTTTAAATAAAAATTCAAAAAAAAAACAAAATAAAAGGAAAACTAATAAAAACAAATTTGGTGGAAAAATATCTCATAACAATATCAATTGATGCAACGCCACATTAACTAATGTTCAAATATGATGTAGCATATACTAACAATGGAGTCATTACAATTATAGTTGACCAAAAGATAATATATAATTAAATGCCAAATCAAATCAATAAACACAGACCTTCCTTCCTTCTCCTGCTTGATCAACTGTAGAAACATATTGGCTACATCTCTATCAAAACTCCTTACTCTTTCCCATTCTAGAGGGACATCCAAGCCATCTTTAGTTGTTGCCGAAACTTGAACAATCCAGTACGTTTCGGGTTTAAACGATTGAATTTCGTCGTGTCTCTGAACACAAAATCCAAGGGTGGGTGTTTGACATGGTCCATAAGATATAAGAGATGCATCAAGATCTCCATATTTCCCTTGAAAAAACTTCGTCTGGAAACGGGTGAAGGCGCAGCCTATTCTTAGATCGAGTTCTTGACGTGCGTCCACACTCTTTGCTTCATTTTCGTTTGGATGAGCTGAAAAATATTTTAAGGATGTTCTTCTTATTTTTATATAAGTCTTCACCTTTGACTAATCATAAGATTAGATCAAAATATACGTCCACATGAGAGATACATATTTACATCTGGAGTAGTCACCGAAGTTGGGTAACAAACCAGTTCGGAAAGTACTAAGATAAGTAAAATTTGAAAGTGGCACCACAAAAAACTCATATATATTATCTTGAAATTGGAATTAATGAATTTAGGAGATACTAGAAAACAACAATAGCAGCATGATCTATAAGAAAAAGAAAAAAACCCCTTAATTGAACTTATTTTTATTTTATACAAAGCATATTTATGATACAACTATCAACCAAATATTGAAAATATTTACTACTAACTAATTTAAGACTAAAAGAAAATATAACTTCATTAATAGGGCAATATTTAAATAAAACTTGAAAGCAAACACTACAAAATTAAAAGTTGTGACTAAATGATTAAATAATCCAAACTCTTCAATAACTGTAAATTAAACCAATATATCTGCTATGTATAATGAGATTAATACCTACCTAAATTATTGAATGCCGCCTTAATGTCCTTATCGGTAATTGCAGAAAATCTTGCTCTATAAGTAACAGTGTTAGAATATACATCTGCATTCATACTCTTAGCTACTGAGCCCATTACTTCAAAACAAATGTTTTCACCTAAAACAAACATCTGTCTTTTCAATATGAAACTCAATATTATATTTCAGATATAAATTTTTAAATACTGATACTTTCCTCTTAAGTATATTTTTATTCAAACAAGGTTGAATATATAGTGTTGTCCCTAAAAGGGAAATATTTTTTAGTAGTGGTTAACAAAAAAGTAACTCTTCATAAACTCTCCTGTTCGAAAATACACAAATATTATGTGATTTTTAATATTGTTTATACTGTTTTTTTTTTTAAAGTACCAAAACATCAAAATCTTTAATTTTTTGACCCTTTAAGGCGGATAAGGGATAAGGAGATTTAATAAATAATGACTTTTTATGGATTCTGGTTGAACCAAAAGTATATCTGCCAATTTGAATATAACTAAACAAATTGAAGATATTTCGATCCTAACTTTAATCTTAATGTTAGTACCGATTAATCTTATGTGAATCTAATGCTAAACCTAATAAGTATATACCTATGGTGTTGTTAATTAAACAAATTGAAGATATTTCGATCCTAACTTTAATCTTAATGTTAGTACTGATTGATCTTATGTGAATCTAATGGTATAATAAGTATATATCTATGGTGTTGTTAATTTTGAATATAAGTAATCATATGATGAACATTTATGGGCATTTGAAACATCTATCTGCTGCATATGTGTATATTATACTTTTTAAAATAAAATGTTTTTCAGGTTTAATACATATTAAGACAGTAAAATCTAAAAATGTTCACTAAGCAGATTAAATCCTCAATGTACCATAATACATGGTCACAGACAGTTAACCAGTTTAGATAGTGTCTCAAATGTCAGGTACACCCTTCGTCACAGCATTATGTGGAATGGGCAATATTAGACAAAACCAAATACTTATTTATTGCCTGCTTTTGGGTACTCTAACTAAAGGTAATACCAAATAAATACTGAAAATGGCAATAATTACAAGAAAAATACCAAATATGAAATTTAAAAAACCTATTTTTATGATAAGAAACGTATTTGCTCAATGATTGTATGTATGTATGTATAAGATTGTCAGCAGTTCTTAACACTGCAACCATAAAGAAGCTAGTTTGTCATTGCTAAGTTATAAGTAGGTAATCCCAGCTGTATCGGAAATATGTAAGAGAATCATTAAGCAGAATTGGTAATATGTACCTTCTTTATCACAATCAAGCCACAGAACTAGATAATCACAACCTTTTGCCTCTGCAGCTAAAAAGGCAGGCATTCTTAGCTTGGGTGTTGCTTCTTTCTTTTCAATAGGACAAGAAAAAAGTTCAACTGGGTCCACTCTGTCCCAGTTATTATATTTACTAATAAAATCAACACCAAGAACATGTCCACAAACTGAAGTCATTTTCAATCTGGCTGGGGAACCCATGAATGTTCCGTTCCATTCATGAATTGAACATGCACCATTAAATCCTAAAAAATAATTAAAAATAAATTAGATAACACTTGGTCCAATGTAAAGAACTACATAATGTTTTTCTTAAGCAAGATATTTTAGTGCTAGTGCTAGTAGTACCGCGGTTCTGCTGTAATATTAATGTTTGAATACTTATAGAGGTATTTCTTTCTTACCTTTCCTAGATGAATTTTTTCCATTGCTTAAAATATTAGCCAGAGAAGCTGCTAGGGAGAGCTTCTCTGCCACCATCAATACTGTCTTCATTTTCAGTTATTAAAAAAGAATACTTTTTAAATAATTTATTTTTGTTGGACTACCACTTATGACATATTAACTACCATAACCCTACTTTAATTTGAAGTCTTGTCCTTCTTCTTTTCCCTTTATTGCATTTTACGGCGTCAGCTGCCAGGACTATTCGGCCATTAAATTTAATTGGTTGCAAAACAATAGTTGCCTTTGTATAAACAATGGTTGTACCATTGTCTTTATGGTTGTACTAAAAAAAACTCCAGAGATCCACTACAACAGTTTGATTGAGCCCAAGGATTTTGATGTTTCCTAGGTGCTTGACTGAATGTTTTGAATTATGCGCCGTTACCGAGAATTAGCTCTAGCTACTACATGTGTCCAGTCCAGAGGCCAGATCATATCGTGTCTTGGATCGTATTGTCTTAAAACTAATAGTAAATACAGAATCTGACCACTGTACCCACCGATCTTATATGGAGATCGGTGACTGTACCACGAGACCTCTTGGAAATAATTCATGGTTACCGTAAAGACATGGGTAATTCTGATGAAGCAAAGTGCGCACGCCTGGAATCCGATTGTTTTGATTTCTCCGAAAATGAATCATGCTTCAATTCAGGGCGATCCAAATTTTACGCACCAGATAGACAAGTTTGGCACTGGGAATTCCAATGTTTAGCTTTAGTCTTTGTCTATGGATGAACCATATATAAATTTATCTATGGTATAAATAATGCCAGTGTCTTCGTATATACCTTATATACTTATTTATGGAATTATACTCTCTGAGTCACTGCACTTGGCGTCTATATTTCTTGTGAGGAAATGCAGATGGGACGATACAATGAGTTGCGCGTGCAATACTCGAATACAAGAAAGTATGAGCGATCTACATCTTAATCTTGCCAGAGTTCAAACATCTCATTAACAGTATTTACTTTTTTGGAAAATATATATCAGTCCACCCCAAGAATCGTATACTATATTTACGATTCTTGACTTCAGCCTAACCCCAAAAATCAGTCTGGTGACTCTGGGTCTAATAATTGGCTTATTATACTTAGAGCTAGATCTGGCACGGTAACTAATCAGCCTTCAATAAACCGATGTCTTTGCGGTGCAACGAAATGTCTGGAAGTGCTCTGGTGGTTCAGTGGTTACATGCTGGACCTGTGATACGGCGGCCGGGGGTTCAATTCCAATCGGTTAAAAAAAAAAGGTTATAGTAGTAGTACGACTCGCTGTTGGCCTTTGCGTGAGCAATTCAGCCAGTAAAGACCCCTGTCCGGGCTGGAGCGACCTTTCCTGATTGGTTACAACCTGGTGGACAGAAATACTATTTTTAGACCCTCCAGTATGTCGAGTATGTACTCCTGCAGGCTCCGACTGGTACATGCACGGCCTGTTTTCAGGTTCTGGACGTTCACAAACATTTAAATCTTGTACATGCACGGGGCTCAAATCCCCGACTGGACGTCCGATTCTTTCTCACGTATTCACTCGACCGAGAACGAAGCGGAAGTCAAAGGTTATGTTTGTAAAAAGTATTTTTTTTTCTTCATTTTGGGCATGCCTTGGGTTAGTTTTGGTTAGTTCCTGTGTTTTGAGCATCCGTAGCGACCGAAGCGGGCGGAGCGTCATGCGTGAAGTGAAATAATACATTGGGCTGATTAGTTACTACGTTAGATCTCTAAGTGTTTATTATATTCAGCGTTGCCAGATCTTTGATATACAATCACAGTTGAGTCTCCCGACAGCAATCAGTTTTGACCTTTTCTATTCGGTTTCATGACGCGACCCGACATTGACCGAATGGGCAGAATTACCCGTGTTTGCTTCCAACCTTATACGATGGATTTTTTTCATCGTCTAAGCTTCCACTGGTCTAATAGCTCTGTGGTCAAGTAGCGTGTTTGTGATGCGAAGGGTGCTAGTTCGATCTCCGCCAGTTTCGAACTATATTTTTAATTCTTTTTAAGATTGTTTGCAAATTATATTTTTTCCTGGATTTTCGGATAGATTGGATTAGTTTTGTTTGGTTGCGCCCCGGAGCGAACGGAGGGACATGTGAAATAACTTAATTATTGCCGACATTCGGCAAAGGTCGCCGAAAGTCACCAGAAAAGTTTGAAATAGACCGCTGTCTGAAGACGCTAGTAACCAGCAAACAGGAGGCTGTTCAATCTAGGGAATCTTACAGTTTTATGGAAAAATGTTTACCATTCTGTAACGTCATAAAGTATAAAAATCCCCTACATTTGTTTTTAATAATTTTAATCTGGGTTGTCGGATCGGTGCCGGTTTTTGTTATCTTTTTTTATCGTTCTATATCCATTTCTTGTGTTCGATATTAACAATACGTTTCCTTTAATTGAAAAAGCAAAAATGAAATATTTTTGCGGCATTTTTTTCTTGCATCTGTTAAAATTTGCTACTGCTATTTCGCTATCTGAAGTTCTAGTTCTTTTCGGCGATAAAAACTGTATTGCAGGTGAGTGTGATTGTCGATTATGGTGAGTGAGTCACGATTAAGAAAGTTAATCAATGAAATTATTCATAAATCATTTGCACAGGCCAACAAATATGTATAATAAGTCTAGGTCTACTACTTAAGCATTACTAAAAATATATATACATTTATAATTTATACCTACATATAGGTACTCAATAAATGAAATATGTTGCCCTAAACATTTCTATTCTACTGTGACATTGGTCGCCAATTATTCAATATTACCTATATAGAGGGAGTTATGACAAACTAGCCCAACCTACAGTAGCCCAACCCTGCCTCTGTAAAATACATTAGGTCTGCTGCAACTGACAACTTGGTAACTTTACAAAGAGACTAGCTGTCATGGAAACAATGGTATTCATGATACTTAAGCACCCTTGATAAAGTTGCCAAGAGATGGATATATCAGCCCCAGCAGCATAATTCGTTTGTCAACATGACAGGTTATTTGTCACCTTCAAAATTGAGATTGACAACTAGAAATGACGATCTTTGGTACAGTTTTCAAGTCAGTTGGAACAAACTTATGTAATCTTTAAATGAAACATTAGCTTAGCACTGTGAATCATTTCTACATTATTGTTTTAAGCTAATGTCTCATTTAAGAATTGCATAATTGTATATTTCACAGTCAGTTATTTCTGTATTTGTATGTATTTTACAGAGGCGGGGGTGGGCGAGATTAAGATATAATTTCTCCATAATGAATAATTGTTTATGAAAATACATCCAAATGGAGTTAGCTGTAAAATTGACAGTCGACTAGTCCACCACCATCCCGAATGTTAGTTAGGATTAACATCTCTCACTTTTTATGAATATCATACCAGCCTTAACAAAGCTATAATCCAAATTGACCCTACAGAATAAGTGTAAGTGCTGATAATTCCACTAATTATTAAATCAAACAAACCAGTAAACCCTTAAAATTTAAATCTGAAGAGTTGCATTTTGCACAAATGACTATTTAGGTAGGACCATATGTGAAGGGTTATAAAGAAGGTGTTTTGCTCGATTAACAAGATTAATATGATTCTATGGATATACTATGTCTAAATTACTGGTGTTCTGGTTTCCTTACAGTTTACCATTGTTTGTCATTTAAAAAAAAATGGATTGTGGAATTTCTATGCCAAATGCATTCCCAAAAAGCAATTCTGAATCTTTTCAATTGCATGCAATTTTAAGCGACAAATTACTTAGGTGCTAAAAGGCTCAACAATGATTTAGTTCTCTCCGAGGTTTTCTCCAATATACCTGTACTATTTCTAACAAAAATATGTTTATAGGTAGCTGGCTTGATTTAAATGAAGATAATGCCAATATCAAAGAGAGTGTTGTGCACTCAAAAACTGGTAAGTTTATTTAGTGTTTTTATAAACTTAGATGGAAGATATTGAGTTTTTGCAATAAAATTTTAGATTTTGTGGAAAATATCAGCAACTCATTGGATGGAGACAAATCTGCAATGAGCTCTATTAATGAATTGGCTCAATTCAATGGCATTAGTTACTCATATGAACTTATTAAGGAAGAAGTGAGATGATAGTATAAAATATATTTTTTGAAGAGAAATATTAATAAAACGTTCACAGTATGACATTAATAATTTTTAGGGTCCGGCACACAGTAAAATATTTACAGTAACTCTATTTCTTGGCGATGAAAAATATACAAGTGAGATGAAGAGTATTAAGAAGGCACAACAAAATGCAGCTAGTATAGCTTTGAAAAACACAAAGTACGAACACCCACCAATTAAAATAAAGGAAAGGGAAAAGGCTTTAACTCCTACTGTTCTGCTAAATAATTTAGCTGCAAAATTGGGTCTAGCAGTTACTTACACTTTGGTGACAGATGATCTCTTGGTAATTAATTATTCTTAGTAACAGCAGGGGCTTAAAATGGAAAATATCAACAATAAGTTGTTCCGTTTTACCATGTCAGCTTGCAACCACTCCTTAATAAAAAGAAAAGATGTGACTGTGCATTCAGGAAGCTCATATTTTAATTGGTTGTGTCCCTATAGTTGACTTTGAATTTTTCTTTTTAGAAAAATGTTTTCAAGTAATGATGTCTTACATTGAATGTATTGTTAGATAGGATTTTTGAATATCTTTGTTTTTAGGATATTGGCAATCTAGTACAGACTGCATGTTTGAGTAGGTAAAAATGACAACAATGAAAAAATGAGGAAGCTCATTATGAGATGCCAAAAAAAAATGTTTTTAGAATAAAAAGAAATAGATTTTTATTCTGTTAACTAACATAGGTATATCCAAAAATTAATTTTAAAATGAAACTATGATACTGGTACTTAATTGCTATTCTTATAAATGCTACCATTTGGTTGATTTTATAGGTTAATCAATAACTGAAGTATGACATAATAGTATATTATGCAATGGGCATTTAGTGATAGCTATTAAGACATAACTATCATAATTGCGACCTGAGCCATAGATTATATTAGATTACACTTTTTTGTGGTTTTTCCAGAACAGCCTGTCCACCACTTCGACCTGTAAGGTCTATTGTGGCTCTCCCTATTTTCAGAGCACCTCATCTAGTTTTTGTATCTCTCATTCATAGACTTGACAATAACTCCTCAGTGTAGTATGTACATACACTGATGCTTTGATGTTGCATTTTGATTGGTTTTGTATCTTAATAAAAAATCTATCTTAATAAATCTCATTAAAGTACAGGTAGTAAATGTGTAATAATTCAATTCAAGTATATGAGTAGAAAAAGGGGATATTGTAATAAAATGTGCATCGCAGTCAAGCGAAAATATATATTTTTTATATTTGCCCCAAATGTGGAAAAATTCTGTTTGTTTATAAGTTGAGCAAGTTATTGTGTGATTTTAAAGAAAAACATTGTGAAATGTTTATTTTGTGAACAGTTATTCAATTAGTACCTACTTCCATTTTCTTTCTTAATATTCGCTTCAAACATTGAAAACAGTTCAAATTTAATTATAAACAATATTTTATTTAAAAAATAATCAAAATCCGATTTGTTTCAATCTTTTTGGCGGTCAGCCGGTCACTGTTTATATTTCGCGCTTTTTAAACTTCATTATTAGTAGGTAAGGAAATTTGTTAAACAAAGCAGGTGGCATAATTTTTAAAACTCATAAAGAATTTTAAATTATGACAAAAACTTGGATGTCCCAGTTTCTTATTTGTTTAAATTATTAACTTATTAGGAAGAACTAAATAACCAAAATGACGAAATTGAATTCGTGCCAAAAAAATCGTATCTGCAAAAGTTAAATGAAACAGTACATTCCAATGATACCATACACATAAGGAAAGATGGCGGCGATATAAAGGGACCATTTACAGTTAGGGTGGATGTAAACGGGGCCAAATTTATTGGTGAAGCACATACTATCCAAAATGCGAAGCATGAAGCGGCTGTTAAGGCATTAAAAAGCTTAAAGGAAAACGAGGATGCTTTTTACTGTCTTAAAGAAGGTAGATGGAAGATTTGAACTATAAGTTGAAATGATAAAAAAAAATCCTAAGCACCTGTAGGTAATAATAATAAGTTTGCAAAAATCCTAAAAAGTCTAAGATACAAGTGATATCAAAGATGATGAGAAAAAATTTAAGATCTCTTATTATAAAATTCAAGGTATAATTACAATATTATTTTTGCCTTTATGTAGTCAAAATAATGACAATGAACCCTATTTCCTTAACTAGAAACAGGAAAAAAATAAATCCTTCCTGCTTATACATCTGTCTAAACTGTTTTAAATTCCCAGCAGTCAGATTAAAATGCATAATTTTGTAGTGACCACATATAGTTTAAGTTGTAATTATTGAAGTCTGCATAAAATAGTATTATCTAAAATTATTAACTGAATCTTTATTAATCGTTTCCCCTTAATACTGGCCTCTGAAGTTAAGGAATATTTTGAGCTGTTATTTAGTTTCATAAAATAATCGTTAAATTTCCTTATAATTATTTTCTATATATGCAATCTTGTTATAAAAGATGTATGTTCGATTATTAATTAAGTTATTGATTATTGAATTGTAGATGATAATTGTAAATCCAAAAAACAGAACATAAAATCACCCATATCTCTTGTTTATGAAGCTGCTCAGAGGAGAAATTTAGGTGTTACATTTGAGGTAATTGATGAAATAGGCCCATCTCATAAAAAGCTGTTTACTACGAAATGCGTTGTTGGTAATTTGGAAGCCACAGGTGAAGGAAAATCTAAGAAAGAGTCAAAAAAGGTAGCTGCTCAAAATATTTTGCCAGGGTTATTGGACATGACGGAGGTAAATGTCCGAAATAAAGATGCAAGGCCGACTAGCAAAAAGTCAAAGAAAAAGAATAAGAAAAATAAAGTTATAAAATCTACATTTGACAAAATTGATAGAATGTTTGATAATGTTGTGGATTATGGAAAAAGTTTAGTTGACACAATTAGAGGAAATCAGGTAAGTATTTTGAATTTTCTTAATATTTTTTTATAGAGCTTCTTTGGAGAATAGTAATATCAAAATAATTATGAATAATGAACTATTCTCGCGTTTTACTTTAAGCTGAAAATTTGGGTAAAAATTATGACACTTTCAGCATTCACTTTAAACAGAAATATTATACAAGTACATTGGCGCTTTTCACTGAGCTGTAATTTCTTGTAGGGTTCTAATGCTTTGTACTTGAAAATGCTTTTCAAGTTCCTTATTCCGGAGTTTGGTGCTTATACGTACTTCAGTTATAATTTGGGTATTTAACTTTTTTTTTGCATAATTAGGCCCTAGTCAGTCTGGTACTTCTTGTACTTTTCTATCATTATCTCGTCATACTTGTTAAAAGCGTTTAAAGTTGGAATTAATCATGAACAAAATCTTTCCAGCCTTCCAGTGACTCAAAACCAAAGCCTGATCAAAATAAGGGACGAAAATCACAAAGGTCTCCTGCAGATGAACTTTTGCAGCTTGGAAATGTTTTAAATTTGGAAATACAGTACAGCGATTTCTTAGAAAATGACAAGTCTTATTCTATATTAGATTTAGGAACAAAGCCTTCTTTCGTAAGTATTTGCTATTTTAGCAATCGATTCAGAAAAATGCAATATTTAAGTTAATGTGACTAAAGCTTAAGGTTGGTGTTGATTTCCAGATATGCTTAGGAGAAGGTGTGAGCCAGAAAAATTCAAGAGATTTGGCTTCTAAGTATGGTATAAACGCATTGTATAAGCTGGGATTGTTAGATAATTTACTTGATAAATCTATGAAAATAAGGTAAGTTATACAATTTTTAATTAGAATGTAATTATTATATTCTTAGAAGCACAGAACTTCGTATTAATAATTAAAAGTTATCTGTATTTTTATACTTTCGGGTACTTCATAAAAAAATCACAAAATTGTATCACCCACGTCCGCTTTTAAGCAAGTTGCGCCCAATCAGTGCCGCAAACGGATGATGAGTCTTAATTTGTTAATTTGCTGAGGAAGCGTCGACCGCTCTGGTTACTTTCCTCAAGATGTTTCTAGCAGCGCATTTCTTTGGACTGATGAATAGGAGTGTGCATTATGATGGAAACGAGTGAAGCCTCTTTATGAACTAGCCAAAAAAGGAGTTCCAAAGTAGTCCAATCCTACAGCGCGCAGCGGCAGCAAATCTGTTTTAATACCAGTCAGACCTTCAAACGAATATGAGGACAATTTATTAATACTCACCAAGCTGAATTATAAGGATCATAAGGGAACGATCTGATGAACTGGATAAAAAGAGTGGCCGCGTCTAATAGCATTAGATCCCGGAAGTAAATATGTAATGCGGGAATGTATTTAGGTGATCCATACAAAGTTCTCTTACTTCCCCCTTCATATTAAGTTTGGACTCGTGAAGCGATTTGTAAAGTTTTTGCTAAATGGAGAGGAGTATTTTAACTACTTGGTACAGGAAGTTTTCATCGGAGATGTGAGAACTCATTGACTGGGTATCGCGGGCAGTCAGATTCAATTCTTCGAAGCTGTTTTGTTAAACACAACTGTCTGAACCGACTCGGACCGAAACCACAATGTCATGTCTTAAAATCCATGCACAAAGAAACGGACACCGGTAAATGTGGAATGTGAACTTGACAGTAGACTACCATTGGTTGGAGGCTGCATAGAAATGATCCATAGGTTCCAAGATAGAAGACAGTATTTATATTAAAATATTTGTCATAAGAGTTTTAAGTATTTAAATATATATGTTTCAACCTAAATGCGCCTTACGTCATTTTACCTTAAATTTTTGATTAATTTGACGACAACATTGTACAGGGTGGCTCGAATTCGTGTCTATGTATGGGGAACTCGAAAACCGTAAGAGATACAGTGTCGGTCAAATTAAGGCAAAATTGCGCATTTAGGTGCCTAACAATATGCCGTTTAGAAAGTGTTAAAATTCCGAGTATTTACGGAGATATCCGGAAAAAACGAAATTTTGAAAAATCATTTTATTTTTTTCCTGGGCTTATTTAAAAACGTATTTCAAATTGAATCGCACTTTTGCATTGCCACTTTTTTCGCTCTATCCAATGATGGTATCCAGTTTGATATCCGACATTTTGTCTTCAAGGGATCATCATCAACTTTCTTTTTTTAAATACGAGCTTTAATTTTTTTATCGTTTTTCAGATGGTATTGGCGGTATTAATATGAGTATGTGTTTTTATTTTTTTTTTATTACTTTTTTAATTTTTATTATTATTTTTTTGAATTATATGTTTTGCTTTGGCGTAGTTTTAAATAACTTAAGGTTTCAAAACTTTTGAAATTTTTATATTGTATAAAAATATTTTATTTTGTTTTGTATTGTGGACAATTTGAGCCCTAACACAAAAAACCCAATAAAATATTTTTATAGAATATAAAAATTTCAAAAGTACCTACCTTAAATTATTTAAAATTACGCTAAAGCTAAATATATAAAATAAAAATAATAAAAATATAATAATAAAAAATAAAAAATAAAATAAAATAAAAACACATACTCATATTTATAACGCCAATGCCATCTGAAAAACCATAAAAAAAATTAAAGTTCGTATTTAAAAAAAGAAAGTTGATGATGATCCCTTAAAGACGAAACGTCGGATTTAAAAGTGGATATCATCATTGGATAGAGGGGAAAAAGTGGCAATGCAAAAGTGCAATTAAATTTGAAATCCGTTTTTAAATAAGCCCAGAAAAAAATTAAACGATTTTTCAAAATTTCGGTTTTTTTCCGGATATCTCCGTAAATACTCGGAATTTTAAAACTTTCTAAACGGCATATTGTTAGGCACCTAAATGCGCAATTTTGCCCTAATTTGACCGACACTGTATCTCTTACGGTTTTCGAATTCCCCATACATAGACACGAATTCGAGCCACCCTGTACAGGGTTATCCAACGAGGACTAGACAAGGCGATTTTTTGACTTTCCCTGTACTTTTATAAAAAAAAAACTGAAATGGCCATCTTATGTAATTTTCTCCCACGATTTCGGATATGTTCAACAAAAAACAATTGAACATCAAATAAAAGTGCTAGGGGTCACTTTGATATTTTTTTAAATGGAACACCCTGTATATTACTACATTTTTGGACTCTCTAGAAAAATCTAAACACATTTTGTGTATAATATCCTATACCTATCTTTAGCTGTTTACCAAATATTGACAGTTCAAAGTCGGGTATTTTAACAAGCTCTAAAATCTAAACCGCGCAAGATCAAAGAAAACGGTTTGCACATTCCTATCTTAAGTTTTCATAAACTATCGAATGACAATATCTTCGAATTTAACCTGCGGATAAAATTAACCGGAACTTTTAAACCTCCGGTTAAATTCAAAGTTACTATCATTCGATAGCTTATGAAAACCCAAGATAGGAATGTGCAAACCGTTTTCTTCGATCTCGTGCGGTTTAGATTTTAGAGCCTGTCAAAATGCCCGACTTTCAACTGTCAATATTTGGTAAACAGCTAAAGATAGGTATAGGCAAAGAAAATGTTACTATAACATTTTCTTTGGTATAGGATATTATACACAAAATGTGTTTAGATTTTTCTAGAGAGTCCAAAAATGTAGTAATATACAGGGTGTTCCATTTAAAAAAATATCATAGTGACCCCTAGCACTTTTATTTGATATCCGAATTCGCAGGAGAAAATTACAAAAGATGGCTATTTCACTTTTTTTTATAAAAGTACAGGGAAAGTAAAAAAATCGCCTTGTCTAGTCCTCGTTGGATAACCCTGTACTAGAGAAAAATCAGAGTAGTCAAATATTTCCAGTTATAAATGACAGTAAAAAAAAGTAAATTTCGTTTCTTTTTTGAAATGAAGACTGTTCAGAAGTTAAGTTGGATCTATTTTCAGTAATTTGCTATTAAAACTGTTAAACGAGCCTTGATTATGCTGAATTTGTTGATATCATTTTATATTCTTCTCCATTCTAAAAGTATACCAACATAAACACCCGTAAAATAAGAAGGAAAAAAGCAGGCTAATAGAAACCCAATTTCATGGCAATGCTGCAGGTAAATATGTGTTTTGATTACCACCTGCAAATTGTTACGTTTCTCGAATTAAATAGACATCTTTCACATGTAGGTATTAGAAATCGAGACTAATTTTAATAATTTAAAAATAACAAACAAAACAAAAATCGAATTGGATTCAAAGTTCAAAGATTATTTCGGTCCTGCCCACAATATGCGTCGTTGCCAAACTTTCGTGGTCAAGGTGTATGATAATAGATACTTACCAGGTACGTTCACGCGGCAGCTGGTACACGAAATAACGGGGGCCTAATTTAACAGGCTTAGTAGATCCCGAAAAGTCATTAGGATGAATTTGTAGTATTAACGGTTTTAAACTTTTTAGAAGAAGCGTTTCATAGGAATATTTATATATCATTATTTTAATGTTGGCCTTGTTTGTTAATTTTTTCCTGTAGTTATGCAAAGCACTATGGGTTAATCTGCATTTTTCGTTTTGTTATGCTAAACATAATTGTACGTATGGAGGGAATGTGTTTCGTTTAAGTACAGTCCAACTAGGCTTTTGGGGAGACTCATTCGGTGACCGAATATCAAAACCTATACCGGGCGGCCAGTGGAGATAGAAAAATTTGTACCTGACTAGGTCAGCACGTCAATAAAGGAATTTCTCTAACATTATTTATTAGTACAATTCAAGAGACAATGCTCTATTTTGAACTTCCATGTCATTTTCGCTGCAAAATTGAAACACTTACTCTAAATTGAGGCATCAAACTTAGCTTATAGATTTTACTGCAGGATAAAGGAAAACGTTTAAGAGTGGATAGTTTGACCAAAAGTAATAGTGTCTGTTGTCTATTTCTATTTGCACGTTTTAAAACTATTTATATATTTAACCACATTTGTAATATATAGAAAAAAAATACTTCTGGCCATTATAAAACATAATTATTCATTTCAAAAAGCTGTATACACTTTAATGAATTGTTTTAGTAACGTTTTGGATAAAGAAGAAGCCTTTCAAAACTTCTGGTTAGAGGTTGTCGAAAACGATGATGAAAATAAATTATAAGTCATCAAGAACAATTACAAGTACCTGGATGAACTGAAGAAGACATCGTCCAAGACTGATGTCACAGCTTACCTTGGTAAGATGTGCTGATGTGATGTTCCTGCCATTAAAATTAGATTTGTTTATACCTAGTTGTAGGCCTTGATAAGACCATCTCTTATTTTGTGATCGACATTAGTAAAATCAGTTATGGTACATTTGTCATTAAAATAAGTCTATGTCCAATATAAAATTATGTTGACAAATTTAGTTTTCTTTACAGGATTTTGCAGCCCATAGCTATAGTTTGATAATCATGCTAAAAATTATATTAAGAAAAACAAAGTCAATACGATATTCGAGTCTTTTTCTGTTGCAATAAATATATTTTGATAAATTCTTGTAGTTATATATTTTGATAGGCAACACCTTTTAGGCACATTTAACATTTAATGACGGTTTGGATCTTGACTAACATTTTATGCCGGCTAAATATAAATTTATCCTTTGCAGGTGGGCTGTAGAAGTTTACTTTATTTGTTTCAAATATATGTTTATATAATAATTATATTAAACATGCACTTTTGTCAACATTTAAATTAGTTGGCATTATTTTAAGAAGTCAGTTATGTTTTATTTGTCTAAAATAGTTTATTGTTACGGATTGTGAACTGCCAAATAAAATATATGCCTTTATATTCAAAAATTGTATTTTTTCTTTTATGTAAGTTGTATATATTACACAAAAACCGTCCTCGTGCGAGCGCTTTGCACAACTTTATAGCTTTACTAATGGAATTACTTCCTTTAGCCATAGGACACGCTCGTAGCGTCAGCACAAGTAAATATACGAGGTAGCCTGCACTTGAGGTCGTTCAACTGGGCCGTTCTCGTACATGTCCATGACGAAATTTTCATTGACCTTCAGTGTTTCCGGCCCGAGTTATTCTTGAGGGTATTCCTTCGATGCCACTGCGATTCTTATAGCAGTGGCGCCTCCTGGATGGATACCTCTCCCCTTTGCCTGTCCGGCTGACTTTGGTGTCGGGCTTGGCCCTTCTTTTGAGGTTATTTATCTGGCACATTACCTTCTCAGATGGGACTTTTCGTGGTTCACCTTTTCTTTCCATTCTTACCTATTTGCGTCAATCAGTTTTTCTTGGCCGCTCTGGGGAAATTTTTCTTAATAATGGTTTTTTTGCGTCGTTTTTTTAACTCTGGTGTTTGGGCTGGGACCGCCATCGAGTCAACCTCATGAATTTAGTTAATTCTTTTCTTCATCCTCATTTCCTGTTGGAGATCCTGACTCTGCAGTCTGTTGATTTTCTGGAGTTTGGGGTTCTGCTTCTTTTGAGGTTCCGGGCTTTGCAGCATTTGGTTATTCCAGGGACTTCTTGGATGGTTTATTATCCTCATTGCAATTTATTTCCTGTTAACCGAGTGCCATTGGGAGCCTCTCGGCCGACCTCATGCTCGCCACCGAGACGTGCTGAGTAGGTAGCTCAACCCCCAGGATATTACCTCTTTGTTGACGCTTTATGCAATCTACTGAAGCTTTGAGCTGCACTTAATTATGTCTAAAGCTCAGTGCTCACCCTCTGAGTCCTCACAATACGCATGCGTCACGGGGATCACGTGTGATTGTGACAACATTGTAAGAAGGTTATGTGAAGTATTTTGTTATGTGACTTCACTGCTTTCTGGGAACAAAGCCCACCCAAAATCCAGAACAGAAAACCCTTGGATTCACGGACCTAAACAACAGAAGAGCAAGTAAATCCCCTAACACAAAAACACAAACCAACCACTGTTAACGTAAAATACTTTATGCATCAAACATCACAACAAGACCGACAGCGAAGGTAGAGAAGCTGAAGCATTTGCCATCAGCTGCGGGCTTACTCAGCTTGTAGACGAACCAACTCGGATCTCAGAGAGGGGCGAATTCGCCGCCCTCCTGGATCTTTTTCTAACCACCAATCCTGACCAGTACACAATTACAGTTGGTCCGCGATTTTACTTCCCACCACAAACTTATTACAACGGTGTGTGAATTGCCACTTCTACAGAAGGATCCACGCATTGCCTCGCAAAATCTGGCATTACAATTCTGCAAACTGGGACTATCTAAGGGAGTTCTACCTAGATTTTCCTTGGCTCGACTTCTGCTTTAGCACTGATGACCCGTCAGTCTGCTGCGAAGAGATTACGTAAGTAATCTCAGGAATGGAAGCATACATCCCAAATTCCATCAAGTTACCGGCAAAAGGAGAAGGCGACAGAAGATGCGAAAGAGCTGTAGGTAGGAAACAGCAAGCCTACAAGTACTGGCAGCAAAATCAGGCCGCTAAAAATCGCAATTATTTTGTCGAAGCGAGAAACGAATGCAAACGTGTGATCGACGAAACTAAAGACAAACACAATCAAAGGAACAGGACAATGCCCCAGTGGCTCCAGGAATTTATGCTCGGTAGCAAAGGCAGTAAAGTAATAACTTTACAAAAAACGCCTCTCCCACCTTTGACAGGCGAACATGGCATCACGGCGACTACACCCAAGGAAAAAGCAAACATACTCGCCAAAATGTTTTCATCGCACTCTACCTTAGACGTCCCTCAAGGCAAGGCTCTCCCCACCATATCGAACGTCAACACTACCATGGCAGAAGTCAAGTTTCATCACCGTGATATTCATAAAATTCTTAAAGAACTAGATACGCAAAAGGCATCAGGACCGGACGAAATACCTGCCATCATGTCAAAGAACTTTGCCAACGAACTAACACCCGTTTTTTCTAGACTTTTTGTCTCTGTCTTACCGAAAAGGGATTTACCCATCTTCTTGGAAAGTCGCTCCAGTGCAACCTGTTCCAATAAAAGGCAAGAAAACCACGCCCTCAAACTATCGCCCAATTGCCTTGCTTCCCATAATCTCCAAAGTCATGGAACGTGTAGTCAATCAGCAACTACTCAAGTACCTCGAGAACAACAGAATAATCAGCGATAATCAATACGGCTTTCGCAAAGAGAGATCGACAGGAGATATATTGGCCTATGTCACTCATATATGGAGTAGAGCAATTGAGAACTACGGAGTCTCGAGCGATTGCGTTGGATATTTCGAAGGCATTCGACAGAGTTTGGCATGTCGGATTGTTCAACAAACTGCCGTCCTTCGGACTGCCAGCCTCTCTCTGCAGCTGGCTTGCCAGTTTCCTTAAGAACCGATCTCTGCACATTGCAGTTGATGAACACATCTCAGACACGCTCACCATTAACGCGGGCCTGCCTCAGGGTGCAATACTTTCACCAACTCTGTTCCTCATCTATATTAATGACCTGCTGACCGAAATAACGAATAATCCTGTTTACAGTTTTGCAGATGACAGTACTCTTGTCTCCCAATTTAGATCAGAAAAACCTTTACCAGCGACTGAGACTTATCACCACAGACAGGAGCAGATTACAGCAATTAATAAAGACCTGGAGAAAGTTCAAACTTGGGTCGGCATAAATTTGGTCTAGTTCAATGCAGCAAAGAATCAAACAGCCACGTTTATCAAGAGGACCAATACGGCGGGCCCTGATATCATTATGGCAGGATCGACCATTCCTTCATCCTCGTCAATCGGACTACTGGGTGTCTCGGTCAACAGCAATATGTCCTGGCATGACCACGTTGCTAACAAAATCAGCCTCCCAGATGCTTGGTGGGCTATTTCGCAACAAAAAACTGTGTACATCGCAGTATTTGCTCTTGCTCTACAAAGCGCAAATAAGACCGTGCTTAGAATATTGCTCACACATCTCGGGTGCCGCACGACAGCAATATGTCCTGGCATGACCACGTTGCTAACAAAATCAGCCTCCCAGAAGATTGGTGCGCTATTTCGCAACAAAAAACTGTGTACACCCCAGTAGTTGCTCTTGCTCTACAAAGTGCAAATAAGACCGTGCTTAGAATATTGCTCACACATCTCGGGTGCCGCACCCAATCGGACTACTTGGTCTTGGTCAACAGCAATATATCCTGGCATGACCACGTTGCTAACAAAATCAGCCTCCCAGAAGCTTGGTGCGCTATTTCGCAACAAAAAACTGTGTACACCGCAGTAGTTGCTCTTGCTCTACAAAGCGCAAAAAAGACCGTGCTTAGAATATTGCTCACACATCTGGGGTGCCGCACCAAAGCACGCCCTTAAGCTGCTGAATTCCATCCAGAAGAGAGCTCTGTGCGTCTCATCGGCGACCCGGAATTTGGAACACCGCAGACATGTGGCCGAGATGTCTCTGTTTTACAGATACTTTCACGGCAGATGATCCCAAGATTTGGCCCGCCTCATCCCGCTCCTGGCAACGCCTGTCAGACAGTCGCGACAGACGGCAAGAGCGCACCAGTTCGTCGTACAACTCGAAACATCTAGAACATCGCTTCACAAGAACTCCTTTGTCTGGCGCACTGCATCATTTTGGAACTCACTCCCAGGACATCTGTTTCCCCCTAATTACAACTTACAACTATTCAAGAACCGTGTCAATCAACATCTTCGCAGACACACCGCTCGTTGAGCGCCATAGGATCTCCCTTAAAGGCTGATTTTCATATATAGGACTGTGCACCGACTGTGTGCCTACCATGCTGCGGCCGTCGCGGGTCTTCTACTTTTTCACAATAGGACTGGACGACCGCAACACGGTCGTAGCACAGTCCTATATGTGTAAATGTAAATAAGGGCTTCAGTGCGTTTTATATGGAACATACAATTTTTTGATTTACAGTGAAAACGACACGGTAGGTGCACGGTAGGCGCACAGTCGGTGCACCTACCGGGTCGTTGTCACTGTAAATAAAAAAATGGTATGTTCCATATAAAACGCACTGGAGCTCTTATTTACATTTTCACATATAGGACTGTGCTACGACCTTCAATCCTATTGTGAAAAAGTAGAATACCCGCGACGGCCGCAGCATGGTAGGCGCACAGTCCTATATATGAAAATCAGCCTTTATAGTGTGTGTGCCACTGGCCATAAAAAAAAAGAATCTGGTATTTGTACTTTGATCTCTTTGGGAATCGGCAGTAAGAATAAACGTGGCTACCGAAACTCTGTAGAGTAGAACGGTGAACTACAACGGTAGTAGGAGTCTAGGAGAAGTTTAATTCTTTAAAAGTAAGTGATGGAACATTTCTGAAGTTCTTTCCATAAAATGTAATGTTGGCAACATGGCATGGCGCATAAGCCTATAGCGCACACGTCATCTTGTCATTTATTAATAAACACCACATGGCATGAGAAGTAAATAACAAATGAAAAGACCCACCGCTTTATTTGTGTGTGTTTTTGTAAACCTTTGATTTGGACTTTGAGTTTTTCGAAATATGTTTTAGATGTTCAGTTTTATGTTAAGTTCTTTGTGAAACCGGACAGAAATGAGTCTGAATTTAGGAAATACAATTAAAATTGGTAAGTTTTTGCATAACCATACATTTTTATAATTTTTAATTAATAGAATAACGTGGCGGGCAAATGAAAATAAAATGTATGCATTTGCTTTTTTTTTCGTAAAAGATGTACCTACCTAGGTACTGTATTAAACCTTTGTGATCTAGATCATGGGTTGTGCCATACACCTTCATAGAGGTGTGTGTGTAGATCTGCCCATATGCAATCCAAGTGACCTTTGAACTGCACTTTGATTTTGATATATGTAATGTGTTTTTTAGTTATGTCCTTTTTAGCTGTTATGTGTTTTTTTAGCTAAGCAGGTTAAACATTTCACAAGATGTTATTCGGATCAATTTCCCAAAATAACCACCCATTATACCATTCATCCACGAGAAAATGACCCACGATGGAAAGGTAGGTGACTTAAATTAAAATTTCTTTTATATAATAATTATATTCTCTCTAAAGATGTTGTCTTAAAGACGGAAATAGAAAATTAAGAATTTATAGGTCGATATAACAGCCTAGCATAAAGCTGGATTTGTAGATTGGCATAACATAAGTATAACATAGACACAGCATGGCATAAGCAATTTACAAAAATGTTCCATTTATAAACGGGCTCATGTTATGTTGTTCATGAGCTGTGCGAGAATAATCAGCTGTCTTTGTTTTTCATAACCTTACAAATTTTATAATTTTATTTAGATTCTTAAGAGCAGTGTATTATAGAGTCTTACTTATGTATATTATTTTATAAGTCCTTATCACTCTCAAATATACAAAGCATACAAAAACAAATTTGGATGAATACCGCTTATGTCATTCTCATCTGTTTGCTGTCAAGTAAAAAAGGGTAGTATTTAATTATAATTTAGTGTTTTCATTGGATAAACATAAGCACATGGCCAGATACAAGACAACATGTCATAAGAAATTAGGTTATGCTAGTTTTACATGGGTTTACTTTTATATTCCTCTATGATGGGCAATTTATTTGTGAATTAATTCATGAAGTCACTACGAAGAAAATTGATAAGTGTAAAATACCAAGTTCAAGTGAAATGTTGCATGATGTTCTTCACGAATTTATTCACATAAATAGAACATGTTTTACTGTGAATTCAGTAGTGCCCATCACAAAAGTAAAAGTAATGTGAGGTTATAGATTATATTTGTGTCAAAGAGTAGATATAAACATCGATATCAACTCTTTTTTGTATTTCGTATAATAATTAATAATTTTTTTATAGCATATACACAAAGACAAAGGAAATTCATATGATATAACCTAAAAATTATTTTATTTATGGTTGGTGACAATGGTGACACACTGATGAACTATCAAAAAATTCATGTAGTTCTTGGCTCATGTAAAGCAAATGCTAATTCATGAAGAAATTCACAACAAATTCGTGAATTAATTCATGAATAAAGTGCTCCATGTAAAACTAGCCTTAAAAGATGGTGAATTTCATATGTTAAGCTTATGTTATGTCATGTTATGTTGATCTATAAATTGCCCAACTTAAATTTGCATTTTTAAATTCTTATGCTTATGTTATGTCAATCTATAAACCTAACTTAAGCGTAAGAAGTTGAAAATGTAAATTTAAGTCAGATAATTTATAAATTGACATCTGTTCTTATATTTAACGAATGAAAACACTGAATTATTATTGATAGAATAGGTATTTATCTTTTTCTACGTGACAGGGAATAACAGCTGAGAGGATGACAAGCAGTACTCACTAAAATTTGACGTTTTGGATATTTATTCGGTTTTGGATTTATAAATTAATATACATAAGACTATTCCCTCAAGAATTAAAAAAATAATAATAAAAAGCTGATTATTCTTACTTTACAGCTAATTAATTAATTAGTTTTATTTTGATTAAATTAGGTTTTGTTTAACATTTTAAGTATTAAACATTTTAATTACAATAATTCAATGTCAAAATCAAATTTTTAGGTTATGGTCAAGGTAAAGACTTGACCAAGTCAAGTCTTTACCTTGACAAGTCAAGTTGACTTGTAAGGGATTGACTGTGGTCTGGAGCAATTTGCCAGTGCACCATCGGCAATCTCCAGTTCTGTCAGCCAGGGCTCCTGGAGGTTCTTATTTTTCCATTTCTTGTATTCATTTCTAGTTTTTCTAAACGATTAATACACTTATCGGTTTATTTATCGAGGCTTAGGCTGATTATTGTTAGTTGACATATATACACAACAAACAGAGGATAGACGTCATATTCTGAGCATGAGTAGGGAAATACTGGAATGGCTAAGTTAGAAAATAAAAGTATTATAGTTTGATTTTGCCGTAATTTAAGAATTTCATAAGAATGTTGATAATATTAGGTTTGCTGTTTGACAAAATGGCTGTGTGGCTTTAGGTGGAGCCTACTCTTGGTTCGAGTCCTATCTAACTGATCGCCGGCAGAGGGTCTTTTTGAGGTTTGAGAGCTCCGTGGGTTGTGAGTGGGGTACGCCTCAGAGCTCTGTTCTTGGACCAATTTTGTTCCTTCTTTATATAAATGATATTTACATATATGACCATCTTAGATATCAGTGGCCAATTCACCCTATTTGCGGACGACACAACTATATTATGGCATGGCATCAAATTCAAATAATTTATTTCTTCAATTAAAAAGTACAAACAATAATAGAAAAAAAAGGTCAGCATAAAAATAATATAATAAAGAGTAAAGTTACAGAAACAACTTAAGATTAACACAGTACAATACATAGCAAGTATATTTTAGAAAAATTCCCGAAGGCTATACATATTTTTTCCAAGAGAAATTCCTTTAAACGACTCTTAAAAATACTGAGGCTAACAGCATCTCTAATATCGTCACTTAATCGATTAAAAAACTTACACCCTGTAAAATAGATATATTTTTGGAATTCCGCAGATCGATGTTTACTGGGAAGTAAAAGAGATTTTAACCTGGTGTCATAGTTATGGGCAGACAGGGACGGCTGGTACATAAGAACTGCAGAGCTGCAGAACCACCAAAATTTTGAAGAAGCTACTTGACTAATTTTTTATCCTTACACTAAATAATTAACGATTCCTCAAAATAATAATGTAAAATTAAAGCTCCCGATTTTCGGCCGGGAATGGTGTTATATATGCCATCTCCCCTCATATACACTGCGAACACGCTGCCGACGCCGGCCGGTGTATGCTCTAGACGGACTACAGTTCACCAGTAAATTTAATATAATTTCCTCGCGACGATATGTGAATGTCCTTATCTGGACTGCTATTATTCGTGCACAGCTGTTCTTCTCAACCTAAAGAATGATACAGTCGTCAATTCGCAGAAATGTGCCATATAAATTTAATAGGGAAAATATCGCAGTTATTTAGCTGCATTCGTGACAGTACTTGCCGGTTTTTACAAATTTATAAGCTCGCGCGCGTTTTATATAGCTAATTTGAAGAGACAATTATTAGTTAATTGATGTGTCTAGTTTGTTGTAGTTGTATAGTTTTTGTTTCTTGTTATTGTTAGTAGGTTGTTGTGTGATATAGACTGTAGACTTTCATAAAAATGGGTGTAGGGCATAATTATTTAGTGAACGTTAAAATATTTTTTAAATACACTTACGAGGAAAAACTTGCATTGAAAAATAAAGGTTGGGCGAATTTCTAATTTATTACCGGATATTTCTATTGAGATAGGCGGTGTTAGCAGAGGAAAACCTTACACTCGTTACTTTAATAATGAGATTTATTCTCGAAATGACTGGACTTGTGGATGCAATAAAAAAATGCCATTTTACTTTCCATGTGGAGTTTTCGGAGGTGATAAAACATGGTCGGAGACAGGTGTAAGAGACTTGGTATATTTAACGGAAAAAATAAAGAAACCTGAAAATTCGGAGAATCATATTCAAAATGCTATGGAATATGCTTTATTAGGTACAGTTAACCAGCCCCGTCACCAGGGGTGAGATGGGGAGGCAGCCGCCTCGGGCGGCGGATTTTTAGGGGCGGCCGTTTTTATTTTTTCTATAAAGTTTTAATGTGTTTGTCTGCAACACGGTTAACACTCCCTCAATGAATATCTATACATATTCAATTTTTTTACTGAAATGTTTAATCTAAAAACCCGTACGAAAAACAAAATTAGGTAAATTATTCACAAATTTAATGCCGCCCGCAGCGTTCTTTTAACACGGCACAAAATAATTTTATATGAACCTAAGTCTTGAACCTAATAAGATTGGCTTAAGTTTAAATAAGTGGGGACATGAAAAAGTATAATGTATTATTTCATAGTTAGGTAACTCGCTAGTTAATAATATGTGAATTTAAAAATATTATTAAAATTAGTTTCATTCGGTACCTTTTTATACAAATATAAATAGTATCGTTATTTGGTATTCAGCTAAAACAGTGGAAGCCAGTGAGGTAAGGCGCTAGGGCGCCTCCCTCCCTACTTGGATAATTAAATATTTAAAGTAGTTTTTGATAAGGATTTTGTTGATCGTATCAAAAAAAAAAGAGAAAATGTATGTAACGAAACCTATTTTTTTGAATGAAATATTTCTGCTGGGCGAATTTCTAATTTATCATTTTACGCCGTTTGACCGCATATTTGCCCCTCTGGCGCCCTTCCCTAATTATATACAAATGTTTCGATTTTGCCTCCCCTGCGCAGCACTGCCAACAGATCACGAGCCGCCACTGTGGGCAGACCTAACGTCTTGAAAATAAATTTTATTTTTGTAAACAAAGCAACATACTTCGTATATATAGACACCAGTGACTGTTAAAATTTTTAAACTTTTAAAGGCTTCTCGACAAGATTCCCGAAAATTTAAACCAGCGACCAAACGGACCGCATACTTCTGCGAAACGAAACCTCTATTGACACTTGCACACGTTCCCCAATTTAATATTCCGTACTTAATCCTGGAATGAATATTCGCATGGTAAAGAGTTAAAAGTATTTCCCTACTGCAATGCATTGACATAAATTTGAGCGCAAAACAACTGCTACGTATTTTTGAGCAAAGTAGCTCGATTTTAGAAGACCATCTTAAATTACTATCGAAAATAATCCCCAATAGCTTGGTTTCATTAGCGAGCTTAACATGATTATCGGACTTCTCAAAAAATTCAAGATCCATGTCACTTGATTTTAGCGAAAAGTGCACCATCCATGTTTTACTCCTATTTAGGTTAAGTTTATTTTTTTCCGACCATAAAAGTATTCGTGTATACACATCGACTTTGAATCATTAAAAACATAATTTCAGATGTGACATGGAGGGGTTGGTTATTGGGATACTACTCTTGAGAGCCGACCAAATAAAATAGATAAGGAGCTTAGGTTTAACGATCATATTGTTGATCTTGCCACGAAAGTAGCCCCAGGTTGCTTTGCAATCAAAGTAACAGTTCAGGAACAAGTACCCCAAGTGGGTAGAATGGTATAATCGAGTCACGCCTTAGATACGGTATATCTTTTTGGGGAATATGTATTCATTATTTGCTCCAATCTTTATTTATACTTCAGAAGCGAGCTCTAAGATATATATGCCATGCTAGAACTAGGGACTCGCATACAAGCCACTGTTGTTGAACCAAAAAAAAATGTTATGATATACAGCTTATTTATTTTAGAAACTGTGTGCCTCGTTTATAAGAATCGACTTTATTTTGTTCATACAAGTTCGCATTATAACACTCGACAACTCGACGGTATTTAGATTTATCGCTACTGATACCAGCGTCAATGCTGACCAAGAAATCCATTATTTACGAGAGCATAAAAATTTGTAATCATTTGCCAAACGACCTGAAATGTGCTTACACCTTACCTCTCTTTAAACGAAGGATCCATAAAGTGCTGCTTAATAAGGCCTATTATAGCTTAAAGGAGTTTGGGTTAGTGTGATAGATTGTGATATCTTGTGCTTGTTTATCTGATCGATTTTGTTTTGTATTTTATTTGTATAATCTTAATTCTACTTATTATTTTTTTGTTTTACTGTAGGTTTTGATATCAATTTTTTATTTTCAATTTTACCTTATTTAGGCATCATATAATTTAGGATATTGCTTTGTCAATGAGATATCTTATCTTTGGACAATAAAGCTTATTTTGATATTGATTTGATTTTAGGTTGTTTCATAAATTCTTCCTATAAATCAAAGTTCGGTATTTTGCATATGTTTTCTAGCATATCACATTAGCAATTAGGGTAATCTCTTATTCCAATCCTGTAAAGTTGTTCTCCAATGAACTGAGTGCATTCTAATTATTGTGGTTAGGTTATGTGTGCTATCTACAGTGTGCTCACTGAACCAACTCTTCTTGGGGAAATCATTCTCAATCAGCTCTACCATAAGTTTATCTTGTATAGAGAACTTCCAATATTTCAAGAATTCATAGAATTTAGTTAATACCTAATTATTAAAAATTTTAGCCGTCAACAGTGACGCAAAATTTAAATTGTCCCCTCTATACAACCTTTTTTCCTAACAGGCGCATACAACTTCAGTTCTAATTAGTTTATATTTTCTTATACGAACTTTTTGATTTCTTGCCTTTACGTTTGCTTTTATTTTTATAACACAATTGGTAGAATTTAAAAAAAAAAGTTTAAATACAAAACTGCTCACCAGTAGGGACGTTTAAATCTATTTGTGCTACTGATGCAGGATTTATTCATTGAGATATGGTATTAATATACCAAGATACGATAGTAAATTAGTGCTTCTTTTGTTTATAAATTAAACAAAATATCATTTTTAGATACAAACATGGAAAGATTTGCCGACGAGACGGATATTTTAATCGTTGGAGGAGGACCAGCTGGACTGAGTGCTGCAATTAGAGCTAAGCAGCTGGCCGAAAAAGATGGCAAAGAAATAAGAGTAAGAAATTAATTTTTTGAATAATATTCAATCGATTTTGTGTTTTTGTAAGCAAAATATGTTTAGCATTACAGATGACAATAATACATCAATTCCATTTGATTGTGTAGCTTTGATGTACATTTTCTTTGTAGTAACCAAGTCAACAATAAGAGAAAAATATGCTGTAATTACGGCTAACTATAAACAAGTATTCTTGAAATATCGACATATAAAAACTGATATATAAATTTTGATTTATAGCCAAATTGTGTGAACACAGTTTCTAATAAATTAGAGACGCAAGCATAATGACTGCTACTCTATTAACCTCAATTTAAATGTAATAAATTCTCATAGCTGGGTAAATTTTGAAAATCATTAATTTCCTATGTAAAGTATTTAATAATAATCAAATGATTTGGAATTTAAGGTATAGAATATATGGTATTATATAAAATATACCTGAAGTCTAAATATATCTCCCAATATATGTTACAATATGCTAAATCAGGCATGACTGCGCTGATTAAGTTATCTGCAGTATCGTAATCGCGTCATAAACATGTATGCAAGTTTTGTCCCCTTGTGGCCAAGGAAAAGCATGACGTTCTCACGGGCCGATTTGGCTATCGTGTGTCGAGGCGTAAATAGCCTTAGAACTTGTTACCGTTCCTTATGGTTTCGAGCGCAATTATATTTATTAGCGAAAAACCCTCGTAGATGCCGTCCGGCATCCCAGGTTTCCCTCGTCTAATCCCTTGGATGATTTATTGAGAGGAACATGTGACTTGTCATGCTATGCATTCTTTGGTGGAGCGAGTTATTCGAAGTAGGGATTATCGCGTGGCCTGCTCATCGAGTTTCCGAGTTACTGGCGTCACTCTCTACGTCGACCTTTCTAGGAGTCGAGCAGTTCTTTTGGGTACCGGTTGGAATCAATTTTTTATTTTACCTTTGATGGGATTTCCCAACCGGGCCATTTTTAATAGTTTCATTCTATATCTGTGCCTTATCTTTTCTTAAGTGTTGGTGTCTGCAACTGCCCTTTATGGGATTTGAATGCTGCTTTAGCGAGGTGAGTTGTTTTTTTGCATTTTTTTTGTCTTTCTGCGAACGCCATCATTTCAACATTGTGACGCACGTGGGCGGATTTCTAATTCCCTTTTTAATCTCTAAGAGAGGCCTTCTCGCCCAACTGTAAAGCTATCTAGCGATAAGCAACTGGCTACTCCTGCACAGGTAAATTATTGTTTTTTAAATTCTGATTTCTCGTTTACTAAACGAGCATCGCTAACGACAGGGTTTTCCTTGGCTACGGCTGCCTGTCTAGCGGTACTACCTATATAGAGTCTTGCAGTCCTTCGCCTGTCAAGGAAGTCTTCTTTCTACCGTGAGCAGTTCTTTTCTGGAAGCTGCCCGAGGAGCTACTCATCAATTAAGTGAGAAATTTCTATTTTTTTTTTCTATATATATTTTGTGACAATTGCGTGCAATTAACTTACGGACTCTAATTATTATTATTTTTGCTTTGTTATCGAACAAAGATTAACTTTTTTTTTCTCCTTAGGACTAAGATAACCTTTCTTTTATTCTTATTTTCTATTAAGTGAACTTTGAATATTGGGCCAATTTTGTCTAGCCTAAGACGCTCGATTTTATTTAATCGAATTTCAAAATTCAGTTAAATCCGTTTGATCTAGATCCAATCAAATTTTGGATTAAATTTTGAACTTTTAATTGACTGACGCAATAATGTTGTAGGTCGAACTAGTTTTATTGTTATTCTCAATTTTTCACGATTTCTGGCTTACCTTAGATACCCGTATATCGGATAACTACTATTGTTGATACGGCCTAGTAGACTTTGCGTTATTCTTAATTTTTATTGTGGCCTTTGATATTTTTTTTATTCAAACAAACTGATTATTATCTTTGTCGTACCGGTAACGTGACCGGGGAGTACTTACGCTTAAGTTGAAATACGTTAAGGACTATAATTGATTGGTTGCTACAATATCGCCAGGTCTAACTAGTTTTTTTTATATTGTCTTTGCGGCGGTTACCAACGTATCTTAACTGATACCCAGATAGACATAGTTAGTTAGTAATACGGCCCTGTAACGAATCATGATTTGACGCCCATTAATTAGCCATATATTAAGTGATTACTCGAGTTATTTGAATTTACCTATAACGAGTAGAGATATGCAGCATCGCTGGCATTCATCATATTTTACTGACGTTGTTTTTTTTTATTAAGGCTTAACGCGTTCATCATTAATTACAATTGAATATTTCGGCGTTTGTTTAGATTAAGCGCGTGATTTATTTCACCAAGTAAAGCCGAAAGCCTACTATTTCTCGTTGAAAATACAGTGTTGGTAGAATTACTGGTCATTGTCTCATCTTTATTCTTTCTTTTTATGCTCAGCTGTGATATTTCATTTAACAGTAATAAACCGATTCTTGGTTTGTGAATTTACCTGTTTTATTTAATTAACTTTTGATTAATATTCCAAAGGAGAAGGTCGCTAAAGTAAGTATCTGATTTTTCATTATTTGCGCTCAATAATTGAAACGTTCTGGATTTACTTTTGATTAATATTTGAGTATTTGTTTATCACTGGCTTTAGTTTTTTTTTGATTAATAGTTGAGTATTTGTTTATCGCTGACTAATTTTCCGGTTAATATTTGTGTATTTGCTTATTACAGACTTTGATTTTTGATTAATTTTTGAGTAATTATTTTTTCCATTATTAATACTGATAAATTGCCGGTATATATATCTGATCTAATTTTCTAACTTATTTTTGTTGTTTTATTGATCGGTTTTCTTGATAGGAAAAAAATAACAAATTTTTGGTATTCATTTATTTTGTCGCGAAGCTTAAGCTAAAACGAGTTCCATATTTCAACTTTGGGGTATTTCTCGCTTGTGCTGTCTACAAGCCCGTGGCACCTTAAATAAATACACCCACCCCTACTCTCTGACATTTGAGCTAGGGCCTAATTTATACGCTCGGCGACAACTCGTTCTAGCCTACGCATCGACATACGTAAATTCATTCAATTTCTAATTTTAAATTCTCAAACTTAATTTTTTTTTTCAATTTGAGATTATTCACTCTCAGTTCCTTCTAAGCTGGAGTGAAGGTTTTGCGCCCATTAGAAGGACAGAAAGAGCGTAATAACGTACAAAATGTGACTCAGATCTGTTATTTTCGGAAATGGTTTATAAATACTTACCATTATGGGCCTTGATGTTCGTAAGTTCTGAGATGGATTAAACTCCCAAGTTTCTTAAGAAAAGGACATCAGTGTTTTTATTGCTTGTTTAGTCATATACTAGCTAGTAATAATTCTAGCGCCGCGCCCCTATCTATTAACTTATTTTGGTTGAACTCGAATTTAGGCTGTAAACCAATAACAGGAATTATCTATATCGCGTTTGACTGCGTAAATCGCAGAATACTGCTGCTTAAGCTCCAACACTATGGCTTCAGGGGGGCAGTTTTGGACTGAGTTCGCTCATACTTGGAGACTAGAAGCCAGGTCGTTTCTACGGGTTCAGCAAGATCTGATAGCAGGTTAATTAAGTCCGGCGTTCCGCAGGGTTCGGTATTGGGACCGGTTCTGTTTCTCACGTATATTAACGACTTAATAAATGTGGACATAAAGGGTAAATTTACCCTATTCGCAGACGATACTACTATCCTTTGGCATAGTGATAACGCCCAATCATTATATGAAATGGTGTCGTCTGATTTTCTTCCTGTCAAGGGTTGGTTCGACTCTAATTTGCTTGCCCTAAATGTTAAAAAAAACAAATATTCTTGGATTTAAATGTGATATGAGTGGTCTAAGCATTGGGGATTGTTCCTTGTTGAACCTGTCCCATGCTAAATTTTTGGGTCTTGATATGGACAGAGATCTCAGGTTTGGACCGCACATAACCACACTGAGCAAAAAAATAGCTCCAGGATGTTATGCAATTAGAACTGTCTCGAGAGAACTTGGCTTGGTTACAGCCAAAAGCGTATACTACGCCCTTGTTGAATCGCGCCTTCGATATGGCATTGCTTTTTGGGGAATGTGTAGTCAGGGACTTTTTATTATTATATTTGTATTTCAAAAAGGGCTCTCTGCTCTCTTTATCACATAGGGCATCGAGAATCTTGTCGACCATTTTTCATCCAGGGAGAATTTTGACTTTGGTATCGATTTTCATATTGGAGACGGTTATTTTAATATTTAAAAATAGGGAGAAGTTTATAGATCCTGATCCTTGTTATGCTACACGACGTAGTATGGATATACCTTTACCTATACCTACATCAACGTTAACTAAGAAATCAATAATTTATGAAAGCAAAAAGATTTTCAATCATTTGCCAGTAGCTATGAAACAGGAACAATCACTGAAATTGTTCCGTAAAAAGGTAAATACGTTGTTAGTTGGTAAAGCTTACTACACTCTGACTGAGTATTACTGTGATAATCTTTAAGATAACGTTTTAATCATGCATCAGGTAATTTTGTGATAACATTTAATGCTTCTTTATTTTATAGTTATTTGGTGACTAGTTATTTGTTCTTTTATTGTTATTGGTTGTTTTTATTGTATCGACTTTTGTTACTTGTGCCGTAAGCTTGCTGACTTCTTTTTAGTCAACAACTAAATGAGCTTTTGCTCATGTTAAGTTTTACACTTTGTTTTACTAGTTTGTCTGTTTTATTTTAAAAAATACATAACAATTTGCTATTGCTATTGTTCCTCCAGGGTAGGCTTTGCGTATTCATTTGTGAAATTTTTTCCATATTTATCTTGAAAATTGTTTTACTTTTGTGTTACTTTATTTTACTTTTAGTTGTAGTTTTAATTATTGTAAACAAAGCTTTGTCAATGAGATTTATCTTGAAAAATAAAGCATATTTTGACTTTGCCTTGACTTTGACTTTATAGTATAGATCTTTGGTAATTGTTTTTATTTTAGTGATTGTAAGTAGAAAAGTATCAATATTGAGTTAAGTGTAATGCCTATTTGTAGATCTGTGTTGTTGAAAAAGCATCACAAGTCGGCGGACATATTTTATCGGGTGCAGTGATACAACCTACTGCTCTTGATGAACTGATCCCAGACTGGAAAGAAAAAGGTGCTCCCCTGAAGACGCCCGTTAGTGAAGATAAGTTCGCTTTTTTGACAGGCAGTGGGCGAATTCCTATTCCCGTTATACCTGGTATGTAACACTAATCTATGACATTACTCTGTATATATAATAATGTTAACAACAGCTTTTTGTGGCTTATTCCATGTCATATTGTCAATGTGGAAATAAGAGTGTCTATAAATCAATACAAATATAGGATAAAAAATGCAATTATCCGATTGCTACACAATGAATGTTTTTTTTTGCGTGAGATTTGCACTTTATGAAATTAAACAGCTTTTCTTGCCCAAGTGCGAAAATCAACAATGGAAAACTAAAAGATTATACTTATTTGTTCATGCATTTTGATAGGAACCCCTATGTACAACCATGGTAATTACATCGTAAGATTAGGACATGTAGTACAATGGCTGGGTGAACAAGCAGAAGCCATGGGAGTAGAAATATATCCTGGATATGCAGCTTCTGAGGTGTTATATCATGAAGATGGAAGTGTAAAGGGCATTGCTACCAATGATGTAGGAATAGCTAAGGACGGCAGCCCTAAAGATAATTTCGAGCGAGGTATGGAACTCCACGCAAAATGTACTATTTTTGCTGAAGGCTGCCATGGTCACCTCTCAAAACAGATTATTAACAAATTTAATTTACGGAAGAATGCCGAGCATCAAACTTATGGGATAGGTAAGATATAAAAATACAAGCAATCAGTCTATGTCACAAACAACTAAAATTTTGCCTAAGACCTCAATATCTCTAAACCTTAGAGGGAGAATGGTTACGTTGATAGAAAAATCCAATTTTGTCATTAATTAATTTCTTTATATCCAGATAGGAAATGGGGTTAAGAAGGAGAATAAGATTTGGATATTGCTATAATTTACAGGGGATATCAAAATATAACTTAGTCTTTGTAAGTTATAATATGCCTTGATGTTTTTCATTTAGAATTATTGGGAGGACCAGGTCATCCCTTTTCTATAAAGTGTTCTGGAATTTGCCTATTCCCTTATTGTTAAGTATCAATCTACAGGTACATGATGTCATTATTAATATGCTTTAGCATTATATTCTAAGTGGATTTCTCATTTATATTGAATATAATACAAGGCTTTTATTTTTTGGTTGTAGCAAATATATATAGTTGGTAAAGCTTTAGTAAATTTTTATAACCATCTTCTAGGTCTCAAGGAGCTTTGGGAGATCAATCCAGATAAACATAAACCTGGTAGAGTTGAACACACTATTGGCTGGCCCCTAGATAAAAATACTTATGGGGGTTCATTTTTATACCATCTAAATGAAGATACGCCACTTATAGCAGTAGGATTTGTTGTAGGACTAGATTATACTAATCCATATTTAAGTCCATTTAAAGAATTTCAACGGTAAGCATTTTTATTTTTAGGAGGATTTTCCTAACTAAACTCTCGAGTTGAATGAATATAGGCATGAAAAAAATGCTTCTTTCTGCTTCCGGTCTTGAGGATTTCAAGCTTTTGGGAAGTCAAATGCATAAATCACTCCTTATTATCAATTCATATTATTAACATTTCTAAGTAGTTTGTACATAAAAGTACAAGATGAAATTTGAAATAGGTTAAAATCAATATGAATACGTTTTTCTAGGTTTAAACACCACCCTTCGGTGAAAAATTATTTTGAAGATGGAACAAGGGTCTCATATGGAGCTAGAGCTTTGATAGAAGGTGGTTTCCAGAGCATTCCTAAGCTTACCTTCCCTGGAGGCTGTTTGGTTGGATGTGCAGCAGGGCTTATCAATCTGCCAAAAATTAAAGGTATTTTTCCCGCTTTTGGTTTATAATATTCCTCTAACTGCGAGGCGTAAATGACTGATAACATCTTAAAATAATGCCAAAATATGTTATATGTCAATAACTGATTGATACATTATATTGAATTTAAGAAATATGTTCAAAGTTGCGCATAGACACAAGGTAAGTGGAACTCGTTTTATTTCAAGTTATTCCGTTTGGACTCTGTATCCTGCCAACATGTAAAATGTTAATTTTAGAAGTTGATATCTACAGAACAGTATTTTTTGTATGGACATGTAGGTTCAGAATTTTTCATAGTGTGATATATGTAAGAGCTTTTGAAATGTGTTCTGTATGCATAATAAATGCAGCTTTAACTACAATTTAAGCTAACTAGTTGACTTAAAGTAACATATATATTTATTTATTTATTTATTTATTTATTGGTGCTAAAAAGTACAATACTCATACACAAGTCAATTCAATAGGTAATCGAAAAAGTAAAATACAATTTAAAAAAAACTTACTACTGAGAGCTAAGACATTCTAAAAAAGGAAATTAAAATGTGACAATACAGCCATTTAAAGCTTCAACACACAAAACAACATAAAAACAACTCACGATGTTGGTCACAGGTCATCAAAAGGGGACCGAAGCAGTCCTCAAATGAAAGGAAAACATTTTTAGCAAACAATTCTTTAACTTTGAGCTTAAATGAATTAAGCGGCAGATCCTTGACGCAGACAGGCAAGGCATCAAAGAATTTGATTTCGTAGTAGGACACCCTATTTCGAGACCTAGAAAGCCTCAGATACGGTGTCACCAAGGAGTTGTTATTTCTGGTGTAATGTTGAGTATTAGCAGGAGTCATAAACCTGGAAAGGTTTTCCTTGACAAATACTAGGCGTACCAGAATATGTGCACATGGTAGGGCAAGCACTTTCAGTTGTTTGAAGTGTAGGCTACAGCACTCTCTATAACCCAAATGAGCTATCACTCAGATCACTCATACACTTGCATTGCACCGAAAAGATTTTAAGCTTATGCGCAGTGACCCCAATTAATGAGACAGTAAACCCACTAGCAACACCCCACACCACGCTACGCTATGCCACGTTAACCGACGTGGTCCCACGAATTCATCTATGTGTACCCACTTGCAACACGCAACGCCCACGCTATCTCGACTTTAAATATTTTAATAATTAAGATTGGGATTTCATATTAGTCTAAACTTGGCGTTTTCAGTGGGAACAGCTATGGAGAGTGATACTGCATCTTCTGATGAATGGGAGGAGTTATTAGAGGAATGTGCAGTTGGAATTATAATGGCAACAAGGCCCAAAAGAAGATACTGGGTGCATAAAATAAATAAAAAACGTTTTAAATACGGTGCCTTTCACACCTTAGTAAAAGAACTTGAAAGTGACGACGGGACGATAGATCAGCGCGGTGATCCGGATGTACGGGGGGGTCAACACGCGTCGGTAAAGTGTGTGAAGCCAGACACAGCCCACGTATTCCCGCATCGGATAGCGTGGGGTGGTATAGCGTGTTGAAAGTGGGTACGGGTCCAATTTAAACACTTGTTAAATGCATGCACATACTTTTGCCAGAACACGTAGCATAGCGTAGCGTGGCGTGGGGTGTTGCTAGTGGGTTTCGGGCTTAAATCATTAATCATGCTAAAAGTATCACAGCCAAAAAAACACAGCTTTCAGTTTAGAATGGTATTAGCACATGTAATTATATATGTAATTCGTACTGAAGAAATAGATATATTATTATTATTATTATTAATATATCGAGAAGGCTATTTAAGCTATTTTCTTTATACTACTCAAATAGTCATTGAAGGTGGGATAATATGTCTAGCATTTTTCATATTGATGGATTAATGTCAAAATCCCAAAAGTTCGATACTTCCCGATATGAGTATTTTTTGTATCGGCGAATATAGGCATCGATCGATTAGATAACTGTCCAGTTCTCAGCGTAATTAATATTCATGTTATTGGGCGAGTTATGTCAACAACTCATAATATTTTATTCCAGGAACTCACAATGCCATGAAGAGTGGTATGTTAGCTGCGGAGAGTGTATATGAAGTGATTTATGGAGAAAAACAGAAGACGGAAGGTTTCCAGCCGCTTAGTTATGAGGAAAAATTTAACAACAGTTGGATATACAAAGAGCTAAAGGCTGTACGAAATATTAGGCCAAGTTTTCACAATCCACTGGGTTTGTATGGAGGGCTGGCATACAGTGGTTTCTCGGTTGGCATCGGTGGGAGAGAACCTTGGACATTTAAACATGGAGGTAAGTTTGATTTCAATAAGTCAGTATTATTTTGAATATTTTTTTCAGTGATCTTCTATATTAAAAAAGGCTCGTAATGGTTCTTTTGTTTTGGCACTGAATGCTGCCTTACACTCATCTACATCAATAAGACCAAAACAGTACCCTGATTAAACTAGGTATAATATCAAGCGGTTAAGATATGATTTGGTATACTCCGTACAGACATTTTTTTAAGTACAAAGAAGCTCAAAATATTGTTGTCTTAAAACTTATGAAAATCATTTGCCATGTCCGGCAGGCGCATTTCTGCTCAAGGTCGCTTCATTACCGTTTGGTATCGCCTTCAGATGGAAAATGAAGCGTTCTACATCCCTTGCGTGGCGATTTAGACCATAATGATTTTTCTCACATGATTTAGCTGGAACTTTTAGACCAAGCTAACGAAGGTCTGCAGTATGTCAGATGTTTATTTTATTTAATAGCCTCATTTTCAATTAAAAATAATTTTATTCAAATGACCTTGACATATTAAGTTGATATACCAAAAATCAGATTTTTCTGAGAAGTCTAAATCGGTAAAAATAAATAAGAAAATGCCGCTGGAACATTGTAAAGGCGTGACGTCATAAGATATGAAGGTCGCGTTGGAATATATATTTTTCTGACAGTGACAGAAACGTCAGCATTCTCGCGGCGCGGTGGCGCGGGTCGCGGCCTAGCAACAGGACATGATCCTATTTTATTATGTCACATCCCGGATCGACACGCGCTTCGAATTCTGCATATATAAACTCTTATATTTCAAGAACTGCTTAACGGATTGATTTAAAATTTTGAATATGGCTTATTTTTATGAAGTATTTTGGATAGATCATAAAAATTTGTTGTTTTTTTTTGGAAATGAACCTATTACATGTTTTGATGTTTTAAAAGGTTTTGATGCATTTTGATTTCTCGAATTTCCAGAAAAAGTCCAATAAAATCGGCATTTTGGTGTTATGTTTGAAGCCATTTCAATTCAATCTTGACCTTTTTCACATACACTTAAATAAAATTGATCCCCATAGAGAAAAAATTAGGTACAGTTTTTACCTATGATCATTAATAATACACATTTTTTACTCAGATCCTGATCACAAAAGACTGAAACCGGCCAAAGAATGTAAACCAATTGAATATCCCAAGCCAGATGGAAAAATAAGCTTCGATTTGCTTACTTCTGTGGCTTTAACCGGGACCAATCATGAAGGTGACCAACCCGCCCATTTGACCTTGCAAGATGACACAGTACCTGTTAAGAGGAATTTGGCAATTTTTGATGGACCTGAAGGAAGGTTTTGTCCGGCAGGTATGTGTAGAAAGATGTATATTAGTATGTGTAGAAAGGTGTATTTTAGTACTATAATTTGAAAATATTCACTTTGTCGCTGGTTCAGTTGTAATTAAATTGTTTATAACTGTTGTTTATTTTGAGACAATTTATGAAATATGTTTGATACAGTTGATATTGAAACTATCAGAGATATTTTTTGGAAAAAGGCAAATTCCATAATACACTTGAATCTGCAATGTTTGTTTGTCTATCACAACCTCCGAAATTCAATTCATGAAGCACTAATACAAAAATGAAAATGATTACTGCTAGAATGGTCCCTTGAAAATAATTTTAGTTTTAATGATTCTTAGCTGATTTTAGTTCACATGACTACATTAAAATCAAAGTCAGAAAATGCCAGCTTTATAAGGAGATTGAACTGAAACAGCCATCGTTGATTATTTTATGTGCTGCATATTCTCACATGACTGTATATGCCTTGATTTTTGCAAAAACTTCCTGAGTTCGGGACTCTCGGAGATTTATGAGATCCTTGAGCTGCACTAATTATCAAAATTTGTGGCTAAATAGTTAGAGCAAATTTTCTCTACAGACGGAATTTACCCATTTCCAATAAAAAAAAACAACATGTCGAATGAAGACTTTCAAAACTGAAATGATAAGTCCATCAACGTTTAATTAAATCTCTCAGGGTTCCAACTCTGTTTTTTTTTTATGGCAGTGGCACACACACTAAAGGGAGACCCTATGGCGCTCGACGAGCGGTGTGTGTGCGAAGATGTTGATTGACACGGCTCTTGAATATTTGTAGGTTGTAATTAGTGGGAAACAGATGTCCTGGGAGTGAGTTCCACAGTGATTCAGTGCGCCAGACAAAGGAGTTCTTGTAAAGCGATGTTCTAGGTGTTTCCAGTTGTACGACGAACTGGTGCGCTCTTGCCGTCTGTCGTGACTGTCTGACAGGAGCTGCCAGGGGCGGGATGAGGCGGACCAAATCCTGGGATCATCTGCTGTAAAAGTATCTGTAAAACAGATATCTCGGCTGCATGTCTGCGGTGTTCCAGACTATCTAGATTCCGGGTCGCCGACGAGACGCACAGCTCTCTTCTGAATGGAATCCAGCAGCTTTAGGGTGTGCTTTGGTGCGGCACACCAGATATGTGAGCAATATTCTAAGCACGTTCTTATTTGCGCTTTGTAGAGCAAGAGCAACTGCTGCGGTGTATAGAGTTTTTTGTTGCGAAATAGCGCTACAAATTTAAGTAGCTGCGAATTATTGTTTTGAACTTAAGCAAAATCACATTCCTCAATATCAATATTTAAAATAATTCCTGGGGGAAAGCAGTAGCCCTATTATTTGCATCTGCAATTTGGTATTCATATTTACTCCTTAAATTTGGTTACCTCTATATTTGCAGATCGAATTTTTCCTGATTTAGTTATAAGTAGAAAATTTTCATGGATAAAATTGAGTCAATAAATAGTGGTTGACAAAATTATTTTCTTCGCAACTGTAATGTGAATGGTATATATGGGCCGCAATCAATTTAACCAGTCAAAAACATTCTTCATACTATATTTAATATCCTAGTTCACTTATCTTTCTATGAACCATATACTTTTAGGAATTTAAAAGCCTTCGATTTTTCAAATTCCGATAATTATGTCGAGAATTACTACTATTCTTACTTATTTATTTATTCAACGGGCCAGTTGTCCATTATTACGAAATAGAATATCTAAATCTACGATCACCTAACCTACAATAAAAATATCAAAAGGTAAATGTAAAATGTTGACTACTAACTAACTTAAGCTATGATCAATTAACAATCACATTGGCATCCCATCAAGACTAAACAAAAAAGAAATAAATACAACACAGTAAAGTGGAAAGGAAAGTTGAGACAAGACAAGAGAGACAGTGTCACCGGGGTTGATCATCTAACACAAAATTTAAGGTTTCTTCTAAAGTTGGTGGGCCCATCAAAGCAGTCAAGATCAGAGGTATACTGATTAGCCAATCTTGCTACCCTAGGCAAAAAAGCGTTAAAGGCATAGTTAGTTCTATGTGTTGGGTTATGAAAAGAAACCACTTGTCGAGTTTGTCTCGGCTGGACATGAATGCCAAACCTATTTAGGAGCTGGGGACAATTGCTGCGAGAATGAAGAATGTTGTAAAAGAGTGACAACTCTTTTTGATTTCGTCTCGTCTGCAAAATGTCCATGTGCAGGGTCTCCTCAATCAGATGATAGTTCACAGAGTCTTGATAATTGGTTCCGGCTCGGTTTTGCTTAAACAATATGTGTCTTAAGAATTTGTGTTGAACTCTTTCAATATGTTGGATGTGTACGTCAAATGAGGAGACCAAATACATGAGCCATATTCCAAATGCGGGCGCACAAGGGAGCCAATACAGTAAATGAATAGAATCGATGCAGCACATATCTTGATGAAACCCAACATTTGAAGACCCATAGAAACTGACCCAGAAATATGCGGGATAAAACTCAAGCGACTATCAAGTGTAATTCCCAGGTCTCTAATATGAGAAACTGACTCTATAAGGTTATTGTTGATGTAATGGTCAACACTATTCCTACTTTTACTGAAGCAAATTGAGTAGCATTTTTTGACATTCAAGTCCATACAGTTGTTGTTGCACCAGACAATGAGTCTATCCAGATCGGATTGAAGCCTGATGCAATCATCTGTGGATCTAACTTTAAGACATAGTTTTAAGTCGTCTGCAAAGAGAAGGAAGAAACTGTGTTGAAAACAAGGTGATATATCATTTATGTACACGATGAACAACAGGGGCCCCAAGTGTGACCCCTGGGGCACACCAGACACAACAGATATCTCAATCAATCGAAAGCCAAGGACTTGAACCACTTGTGTTCTATCAGTCAAATAAGAGTAAAGCCATTGTAGCAAAGGCCCATCGACCCCAGCCCTCCTCTTTTTGTGGATCAGCAAGTGATGATTGACTCTGTCAAGGGCCTTAGAGAAGTCAGTGTACAATGCGTGAACTCGACACCCATCCTCCAAAGGCCGGGACAAAAAATGTGTGAATGACAGAAAATTTAGCTCTGTGGAACGGCCGGCAATGAAACCAAATTGCCTATCAATCAGTTGACCTTGAAGAGAACAAGTCAGAAAATCACACGACGAAGCTTTCAAAGATCTTTGGAATGGTACTTAAAATGCTGATCGGCCTGTAATTGGTCACCTGGGAGCTATCGCCTGTTTTGTGAATAGGCGTTATATAACTAGTCTTCCAGTAGCTTGGAAAGACTCCTGTAGAGATTGATTAAATATAAAGAAATGGGGGCGTGCTAATAAAAAGCTGAACCGTTTTAAAAATAAAAGGGGTAAACCATCAGGACCTGGACCCTTGCCTGTATCCAGCCCCGACAGCCTAGTGTATACGTCTGATATAGACAGTTAAGCTGTCAACATATAAATTTGAGTTCATACAGCTTATGTAGTTTTTTCTTTTCGATAATTAATGATTTAAGTTCATTGGAAAACCAAATGGGAGACTTCTTTGATGAATATATTTTTAATTGTACAAAACGGTTTATACATAGGTACAATACCTCATAAAAAATTTAATCACATCATTGAGAGATTTGTTCAAGACCAAATCATCCCAAACGAAACCGGACATAAACATTGAGGCAACATTATAATCAACTAATTTAAAGTATCTATAAAACCCGTTGCCCACGAGTTCCTTGTTTCACTCACTTGAGGTTAGTTTAAGAGTGAATGATAATGGAGGATGATACCTGTCAACTGGCAGCACAATTTCCTCAGCCAAATAGATCTCAAGGCCCTTATCTGTCACGAGTACCAGGTCCAGCAGAGAATTCGCCTTATTTAATATATGGTTGACTTGAATAAGCTGTGGAGAGAACACATATTTGTCAGCACTTCCAAGGTTTCAACTTCATTGGGTGGAGCAGGAGCCCTCACTCAGGCCACATAGCCAGATTCCTCAGTGGACCAAATGCTGTGAGGCAGATTGAAATCTCCCAATAAACAAATCCTACAGTGAGGAAGTTCTTCACAGAGTCCATCCAAGCAATCACTAAAAGTTGCGTAGCTTTCAAAAGAAGCACGAGGTGGTAAATACCCTGTTCCCAAGATATATTGTTTTTCCCCAGAGCCGATTAAAACAAAGAGCTGTTCCAAATGAGGAGCTGAGGGCAGGGGTTTAATTTTTATGCTCTTGTGTACCGCAGTGAGCACACCTCCACCTCTGGAGTATAAGCTGGTTTCAGTTAATTTATCTTTCCTGTAAATTTTTTAGTCATATATGCAGAGCTCACTGTCAGAGAAGTCAGCCAAATCTGATTAAATACAATTATGCTATAATGGGAATAAGAAGCATTGAGAAACAATGAGTCCAGTTTGGTCCGGAGACCTCTAACATTCTGAAAATTGACTAACTCAGACATGTTAGTCATGTAGTCAAGGACTCTGTTAGTTTTTCAAGATGATTCTGGGAGCACCATTGACATGTTTAATTGTAAGGTTTTGTTCACCATCTCTCTGCCTTTTTTTCAGCTCATTTTTAAGTTGGTTAAGATTTTGGCGTGGCTGAATAGTTAGATCAGTATCAATAAAGATTTTTTGAGATCGATCAGGATTTTTCTTATTTCTAAGCACTCTACGAAAATCCTCTGCAGAATTGAGCCTGACCCTAAAGGAGCGATATCCATTTTTGTTCTTTTTGCCCATACGAGCAATATGCTTGATTTCTATAGGACCATTAACCAGGTCTGAAACAAATACCTCAGTTGCAGTCCTATCCTCTTGTTCGCCCTTCTCAGGAAAGTTAAAAAACATTATGTTGCATCTTTGACGTTCAGCCACTTGTCAATACATTATCGCTGACATTTTCATGCTGGGTAGCCGAATTTACATTGTTAGGGTTAAGAGGGTTATTGGTTTTAAGAGATGAAATTTCTCATTTTATTTCGCCTAAAGCTGAGTTAAAACCAGATTTTATTTCCTTTAGGTCATCTTTTAGGTCTTTGAATTGATTTATCAATTCCAAGATCGTGTTAATGCTGCTTTTCACTTCAGCAATCTCAGCCTCGAGAATAGCAACACGATCAGCAAGCCGAACACCATCTTTGGTGCGCAATCTCTGCATAAGTATGGGATTGTTCGGTTGGAGAGTATAAAAGTTCGAATTTCAATTGATAAATCATCAGAACATTTCTTGCACATAACAAGTTTACAAAGGTCACATGGATACCCAAATAATTCATTAGAATTTATAGTAGGTTCCTTGAAAATGCTTGCTTGTTGATTGCACTTGAAGCATGTGCCTGACATTGTAAGGTTTGGTTATATGTTAATGTTAAAGAATTAAGGGAATTCCTCTAATAAAAATCACAGATTTATTTAGCGTCCTACAAGCAACGCTGCAGAAGGTAAAAGATAGAAAATAGTAATCAGGCAATGAGGTAGTCTCCCCTACTCAATTCAGACAGTCCCAAAACCCAATCAAAGATTTGCAAAATCTAATAGTACGGATCTGCACACTCCACGGTTCAAAACAAAAAGTTCATCGCTCTGTTAAAGGTATCAATTATTCAGTACTGCACACAAAAAAATATAAACAGTTATTCCCAAAATATAAATAGTTCAAGAGATTTATTATTGATAAAGTGTAAATACATGATGTTTTTTCCTTATTTAAAGTTAACATATTACTGTTTTTTTCCTTACACATGTAAGCTCGGAAAAATATTTTTACACACTAAAGTACACCACTATTCCTACAAACAAGATGATACCAAACACAATGATATTTTCACCGTATACACGGTGTCCCATATAAGAATGCACACTACAGAGATCTCGTAAACCAG
>MU189329.1:32723-52916 GCA_016904865.1 Pissodes strobi | reverse complement strand
CCCTAGGTATGCGAATTAACAAAGAAAAGTTCTAAAATAATTAAATTCACCGGCAAAATTGAAATACACTCGGTATTATAAAAAGCTTTAAAAACGCACTTTTGCAAGCAAATCCCGAGACGCAGGTAAAGAGAGGGTCGAGTCAAGCTTCGGAGATACGCGGCACATTTATTCACGTCTCTTTTTAATACATTTTTCTAATGTGTGAGATCGGAATTTTAATAGCCTCTTGTCACACTCACACATCAAATGGGGACTTTTGCCTATAAAAACGCCACCGCAAAACGAGATCGTCAGAAAGAAATCCACTCGCAAAAGCTTGAGACTGGTTAAAAGAGTAAGGAAAACCCACTCGCTTTGCAAAAAGCTTGAGACTGGTTAAAAGCGCAAAATAAATCCACTCGCTTTGTTTAAAGCTTGAGACTGGTTAAAATTTCTACCTATTTTCAATTTCTCTAATTTTGGCTAGAGACTGGTGTCCGATTCCACTCGCCAAAACTCTTATTCAAATTTTCACATATTCTGATATCTAATTAGAGTCAAGTTTCTCACACCGCTTATATAAATTTGCAATTATAAAAGAAATTGAGCTTATCCGTAATTTTCCTGAGCCAAATGAAGTTAAGAACAAATCCGAAAACCTCAGCCACAGGCGCAGCTCGCAGGGGAGTCGAGATGACTTCCTTACAAATAGGTAAATCCTTTGGTTTCACTTAAATTCATTACGATTTAATATTTAGACATCATTTTAAGGGACGGTCGTACTTTCAAAACCTCATGCTTTAGGGTGATCAGATTCTCGTAAATTACGCGGTTTTAATTAGATTTCGGACGGGGAGGTGATCGTGACCAAAGATGTTCAAGTAAACCTAAACTCTCTTATATCCGAATAACAAGTTGGGCTAATAGTGTTAAGATTCTTAAACAAAGGGTACAATAGTCCTACGGGACGCGAAAAGAGCCTACGGGACACGAAAAGATCCTTCGGGACAACCCCCCAAAAGAACCTTGTGACGTAATTCCGTGGGGGTATCTAAAAATATATATTATACGTCTTGGTCAAATCTTATCAGCTACGCTCTCAGCTTGTTACTAACTTCTTTAGTATGTGCATGTGTACGAGGTGGTATGCATATATTTTCCGTATGAATCCTGTGAATGTAAGGAGCGTAGAGCACAGTGTAAGGGTACATACTTTGGATTTGTTTTAAACGGTCACGGTTTACTTCCTGGGACGAGCCCTGATTAGAATGTCGTAACTTAATTCTCGTAAAGAATATTATGCGTTCTTATGTACATTTTTCATTTAATAGATAAATTGGTTTCATCTTGTATTAATTTTTTTTATATATATATTATGTGTTAAGGGTTTTTTAGGAGCCTGATTAAAATATCGTAACTTAATAATATTTGTATCTCTTATGTACATTTTTTCGTTATTAGAGAAACTCATTTTATGTTGTATTTCAGTTTTGTATACATTAAAGGGTATTTTCTATAAATTAATCCGGCGTTTTCATTAAACTGTACAAGTAAAGAAAAATAGAATGACCATTTGTGTTTTATTGCCAGTATTGACTGGTCACTTAAAGAATTGTAATTATTCGGGATAATCATTTCACAAACATCTACTTTAGAACCTACTACAAAACAACGTCAATTAAACAGGGTCTTAGCCGACAGTAATAATATTTATTATTATTATTGTTACGATCACGTCCAATAAAGTTGCTGGCTTTTGGGTGCAAAAAGGTGTACCCGGGGTCAGGGGCGTTTCAATATATATATGAATGAATTTATTTTATTCTTGATAATAAAGTTTTATTTGAAAATTTAAGGGGACAACATTCACATAATACCAGATACAAGAACAACCTTAAAACTGATAAGCCCAATTTTACTTTGTAAAAAGAAATTGGTTCATGGGATTTTGGATGTCTGGAATAAACTACCAATAAACTTCAGGCAGAAATCAGATAAAGAAATTAGAAAAGATATATCTGCAAACAAAAGCCTTTTATTCAGTAAAAGAGTTTATGTCAGCAAATCCTGATGAAGCTCTCATTTAGTTATTTAGTTATGTAGTTAATATGTGTGCTTTTAATAATGTTTTTTTCTTATTATATTTTTTAACTGTGTGTGAAAGAATGAATGAAAGGGTTTCTTTTCTTTTTTCTTTCTATGTTAATAGGGGATGAAAGAAAATGATGGTGCGATTTTATATACATTGGACTTGAGTTTTGTTGACAAAATCCACGCCACATAGGTAAAAAATGCTTATATGACAGTTATCTTTAAATTTTAATTAATTGTAAAATACTGTTAAGTATTTAATGGATTTAATAAAGAATATACTACTACTACTGTCAGGAGCATTGGTTTGCGTGCAGTGTTCAATGACCTGGATGGCAAGTTCCTTTGGATTTAGTCTTTATTTGCCTGTCGACAAAGGAATATTACACAGGAAAATTCAATATCATACAAACATCAGTCGTGTAATATCTAACAAGTTTAATAAATAAATTATTATTAATAATATAAAAATCAGCAACATGTGTTAACCTATCCTAATTGATTAACGACAAACATATTAAAACAAATTAAACAATTAAGTATAATTAATAACAAGAAAAAATTGTTTAGAATAACTAAGATTTAAAAACTGTCGGGGCAAAGATCTTCCACGCAATTTGTTTAAAACGCTTTCTATATGGCACTTGTAGTTCATAAACGTATTTCATTTTTTTTATGGCGCCACAAATTTTAACTAAATCTAAACGCCAATATAGAGAAACTTACATTGAGGATAAAAGATTTACTGCTTCTCCATTTCCATTAGAGGCCTTCGAATGTATTACTTTCCCTATGTAAATTAGCATTTTATTATCAAAACTTGGCATTAAATGGAAACACCTACTAGGTCAGTGTAGGGATAATTTCATTCTACTAGGCAAATATTGCAATAATACAAACCATTGTTTTTTTGCTGAATTCATCCTTTTTAAAAGAATATTACAAGGAAAAATGATCAATAATTGCCCAACAATTTTTCAGATAATGCTTAATAACTATATAAATATCAAATCAAAGACCTAACTAAAATAAAAACAAATATATTATATTACAACAGGTACCCCAGAATGGTTTTACATATATGAACTTTTAGGAATCGCGCTGTAGATTTTTCCCTTTCTAAATTTGCGGGCAAAATCTAGAGAATGTTTTCGTATATGTCTCTTCCATAAAGTGGGTTGGACACATCTGCGGCACGTTCTACAGTACATGTCTTTCATATTTTTAGGAACATCTGCAATAGTTTCGTAAACATCGCCAATGTAATCATCGCATTTAGATGGAAACGAACGATTTCGCAACTCTTTTTTGTCCGACTGGAAAGCTTTATTGGATGACTTTGGGATGTTTTCTAAATCTAATTCGTTTGTTAACACTTCCGTCTGCACAGATTTAGGTGAATTAGTACCTTCAGCTCTATGGAGTATATTTGAAACAGAAGTGACACTATTAGAATCTATCTCGTGTACCGCCTTGTCCGTTAATACTGTATTTGTTTCATTATCTTGTAAATTAGAATTTTGTTCATTGTCGTTAAGTGCTATATCTGAATTAACATTTTTTTGAGGTGGCATGTAATTATCGGCTGAACGAGCTTCTAGCGGGAACTTCCTTAACATAACTTTTAACCTTTGCGCCTGTTGAATCGCTTTTATCTTGTCATATAATGAATGTGGTACTTCTTTTTGTGGAACTAGTGGCTCGATATTCCCTGCACTAGAAGTAGCATAGCGCCGAGATGGCCTGTTTATGTTTCTATTCCTGACAATTATTTCTGATTCATCTGTTTCATCATCTTGGTCATTTACTGAAGTATCCGGAGATAAAACTAGTTGAAATTCATCTAAACAAGTGTCTGATTCACACACATTTTGTTGCAAACTCAAGTTTTCCATAAAATCACTCTGGCTAATATTAGTATCACATTCAATAAGAAGGTCACTGATCTGAGTGATTGATTTATTACACTCGGCTGGCTGTTCACATGGATTCTTCTCGCCAGAATCATCATCAGAGATTTCTAGAATCTCACTATTTCTTTCCGAGAGAATAACAACACTCTCTGAGGTTAATGCTGCTTTATCATTCATATCAGCGACGTTTGAGTTCCTAAACGAGAAAATATTACTCTGTTGAGAATGGGCAGGACTGTCCAAAACATATTTTTCAATATTATTATTATTATTGTTAGAACCTGTTACCGCATCCGTTTCAACATTTGGCACGTCGACTTGTGTCAAATCGTTAAAATTAGGACTCAATAGGTTCAACTGCTCATCAGGGACATTATTTGAAACTTCAATAGCTGAAGAACAATGATTTTGAGCTGACAGTTGTCTATTCAGCACAATTTCTGTGTTATGAATAACTTTTGTTTGTTTCAATTTAATGTAATCGCCGTAAATGTTACTTCTTCTTTTTTTAGAATGAATATCACTTTCGTTGTTTTGACTTCTCAAATTCATTAAGGGAGGTGATGAATGCATACTTTGGGCTTCTGGCATCTCATTCCAATTACTAGGTGCAGTGTTTTCAATTCGTTGTTGATCACCGATTTTGTTTGTATTTTGTGGGGCGCGGCTCTGTTCTTCACATAATCCTTGAATATATAATGACTCGCAAGTTTTAAGAAAGCAAGGCATTATATCATTGGGGATTACTGTTTCCCCTTTATACATGTAATCCAAAAGGCATTTTACTTCTTGTGACGTAACATCTGGCAAAAATATGATTGGATGTTGGGCGACTGGCACATCTTCAAAAATGTTTCTAAAATGTGAGGAACACGCGGCTAAGACAAACCGGTGAGCTTTAAATATCTCTCCGCTACTAACAAGAGTTACATCGCAAAGAACTTGATGATCAATGAAATCAACGAATGTCGTTTGAAAGTGTTCAATGCGATTTTTCCATTTAATAGCATACTTTTGACTTCCCATTTCTGCGGCATCGACATGCACTGTGTTGCTAGTGTTCATAGGAGTTCCAATAGCTGAAAATAATACACTACTTAATGTCGTTTGATTTCAAATGAGGTTTAAAGCCAAATGAACCTAGAACTGATTAAGACCTATTGCAGAATTATTTCATCATAATATAAACAAACTTAAGTTATAAGGTAGACAAGTTAACATCTCTCAGTGACAAAATTAGAAGAGAATTTCTATTTTCACAGAAATCTTGTAAATATCTTTCTATAGGCGCAAATTTAACGCAAATCCGCGGAGTTAATGGGCATTTACGATGATTGGAGCGGTATCTACCGGTATGTATCTGAGCGTTCGTTAATTTGTGTTCCATTAACCAACCGCATTCTGTAATTCAATTGAATCTATCCAACTTTATGGATCTGCTATTTGTGTCGATACATGGGCTATTCTAGGAAATGTTGTAAATCGGTTGTCCCCCATATTTGAATTTAATTTAACAGTACGAAGGTATCAAATTTAAAAGTTTTTTTTATAATGAAACTGCTTGTGTTTTCATCCTGAGTTAGAATAAAATCCCAGCAATCCTTTCTGAATGACAGAAATTTAATTACGTCACAGAAACCATGACAGGTTACTGAAAAACACCTTGTCCCCCATATAAATTGCCATGTTAAAACGTTGTTTAAAAAACACCCAGGTAATATTTAATTTGCTTGTGCATTTATAACACACATATACATAACCTACTTTCCAGAACAACTTAATAAAATATGGTATGATTTCTCCTTCAACCTCTAATATTTAAAAAAAATGTGTCCCTGAATTTGGTCACCTGCCTTACCTCACCTGGGTTACCACATTTTCTTACCGTTGAAACACCAAAAAGTGGCAACACTGTCTAACTCAATGTCAAACAGATGAGATACTTCAGTCTGTTATTTGCTTTGAACGAGATGCAAATCACGTTTGAGTGAATTTTGATATAAAATCGATTTTTTTTAGGTAAGTGGCAAAATTAAATATCACCTATGTTCCTAGTATTATCCTGAAACTCATTATGTTAAGCAATGCTTTGTGGCACCTACCAAATCTTTGTTTCTTTAAGTTAATTTCACTCTAGATTTCATAACCTAAAGATTTGTTATTCTAGAATAAGGGGGAATGAAACAGCTGATTGTACCTTGTGTTACTAATCACCTGGGTTACTGCACGGTAACACAGGTAATAAGTTAAGTAACCTAGGTGACAGACTCTACTGGTCAGGGTATAGTTGGTATATCACAGAGAAAATCAACCGTTCGGCTATTTTAAATAGTCAGCATAGCCTTTTGTCATTTTTTACCCTTTTGACTTAGCTGACCAGACATACTCTTTTTAAGAGTATTATACTCTTTTTGAACATCAGATACTATATACTCTTTTTTCTTGTCCGATATACTCTTTATTCCAAGAGCCTGAGCTTCCGTCACAAAAAGGCGAATTTGTTAAAAAAATCAACCCCTGATAATCTGGTTGGTCGTTTGAAAATGCCTATACGCCACCTCCCTCCACCCCTCCAAAAGTTTTCAATTATATCTTATGATATTTAAAACAAAAATGCCTGCCGAGTTTTGTTTCATAGAAAGTTTCTGTTTAACGACTTTTATTTAAAATATTTATTCTATTATTTACGCGCCTTTAAGTTATTATATTTTTGGTTTATATTAATATTTGATTGACATTGAAATTTTTTGGGCTTAACTTAACTGCTTAAGGAAATCCGAAAGGCCAAAAGGAACAACTTTAGAGCCTTCTGCGAAAGGATCGCCTCTACTCCATTTGCAGCGAGATTACACAAGGTCATGGCAAAAGAGGGAAAAAGTCAGGGGTGGATGAAATCTTCCCAGCCCCTTTTATAAAGGGAAATAAGACAAATTTTGCCACACCTTGTAGATATCACCAGGCGAAAGTCACCTTCATCCCGAAGATAGGAAAGAATGATGGCACAGACCCCAAATCCTTTAGACCAATCAGTATAACGTCATTTTTACTCATGACGATGCAGAAGTTAGTATACAATTACATCAGATCCACTACCTTAGAAACGCGGCCGTTGCACGCAAGTCAGCATGCATGCAGAACGCACAGAGACCGCACTGTTCTAACTGACCAGCACGATACAAGAAACTCTAAATGAGAAATAAATCGCACTCTGTGCCTTACTAGACCAACGTAACGAAAAAGCAGACCAATTGGCAAAAGCATCAGGAGTACAACTCGGCTTTTAGAACCAAAACCTTTCTGTGGCATAGGGACGCGCACCTACAAGGAAGAATTCAGGAAAGACGAGCCCACCAAATGGATCAGCCTATGGGAACGCCAGGATTAAGGCAATAATAAAGATGCTTCTAGGGCCCCCTCACCTAGGAAGATCAAAACACCTTATAACACTGAGTAAGAACAACGAGAAGAACAATCTACGCACACTCGCCGGCTTTCTTACGGGCCACTGCCGGTTAAGAAGGCACTTGGAGAAAATAAAATTGAAAACGAGGACAGTTGCCGGTTAACCCAAACTAACCCAATTTAACCCCGGAACACCCTCTCCCGGAGTGCGAGGCGGTCGCGAACAGGCTAATGACCTGCTTCGGGTGCTGCATCTTCGAACAGGAGGAACTTCCATCCATAGAACTATCCAGACTACTTGCAATGCACTGAACCTGACTGAGGTACTCTGATTGAGAATCACATCAACGGAAGCACCATGGAAGGGGGATACAATAGATATGTACAGGTCGCAGTGTATTAACACCCCCCTATAATATCATTCATTCGTTCATTCATTTCATTACTGTTTAAATTTGGGAACAGCCGTTGTTAGAATTTTAGTGTGCCGTACACTGTGTGCGCTGTTTGTTTTGTTCTCTATATTAATACTCAGCGATCATATTTCCTGGGAAAGGAAAAAAAAATAACGGTAAAAATAATTACTATTCACAAAGTTTGGGTTGGGCATGGTCACCACACATTTTTCAGGTGGGCGCCATAAGTTGGTCGCATGGCGCCCCACGATCCTTTTGTTTTTTTTTAACGATTTTAACGACTTTTGGGTGAACATTCGGCGTGGCACCCCAAAAATTTTCTGCATCCAGCAGGGGTCCTGGCTGGTTTCTGGTATATACTCTTTTGCCTCTAAACATTTCTGGTCAGCCTACAGTTTTGACATCTTCCATATTTTTGATTTGTACAGTTTTATTATGCATAATATTCATTATTTTAGCCAATAATGCCATTGTCAGCAGCTGAAAAAATGAGACGCTACAGAGAGCGTCAGAAATTAGATCCAAATAAAGTAGAAGAAGTGAAAAAAAAAAAAGAAAAGGGAATATTACCATAAGAATAAAAAGCTTGTGAAAGACATGACAAAACAAGAACAGAAGAAACAAAAAGAGAGATGGAAAAAAAGCCAAAATGAAATGAGAATTAGGAAAAAAACAGTTAGCACCTATAATAGAGGCTACACCTCCCTCTAGTCCGCAATCAGATCACAATTCTGTGCAAAAACGACGAGGGAGAAAAATTTCAAAAAGGAACTGCTCAAAGCTATATCGAGAAAATTTAAGACTGAAAGCACAGATTGCTAAACTGGAAAACCGAAAAAAACTATATAAAAAGAGGTATCAGCGATTAACAAAAAATCTCGGAAATAATTATCCGTCTACTTCATCCTCGGAGTTGGGAGAATTAACACCTGCTGCAAAAGCCGAAGTAATGGTGAATGAACTTTTGCTAAAAGCTTCCGAAGATAAAAAGAAAATTCATGTTACCAAAAATTTGTTTTTAAAAGCAAATCTCCTTGAAGATTCAATGAAAAAAACTTATAACAATAGTGACCAGTTAGGAAAGAGTTATCAAAAATGTTATAAAAATGACAGACCCCAAATACAAAGCCTTTTCCATGCTGGCTAGTAGTATAGGGCTAAAAGGAAGAATGAGAATTAGAAATCGTCATCGCAATCAACGAAACCGAACTAGAAATAAAGTTATTTTATTCTATTTAAGAGATGACGTTAGTCGCCCAACTGCTGGCCGAAAAGAAACAAAAACAAAATACAAAGAAAAAAAGGAGAGACGTTATTTGCTCGATACAATGAAACAACTTTATAAAACAATTTCACAAGAGAATCCCTCCATCTCTTATCCGACATTTGCTAAGTACCGACCTTTTTACATTTTATAGCCAAAGTTAGGAGATCATAATACCTGTGTATTTTCGTCACGAAAATTGTCAATTTTGAATTGACAAATTAAAACAATTTAAAGTTATTGATGGTACAAAGTCCTTGAAAGAGTTGATATCTCAAATGGTGTGCGATTTAAAGTCTATGTCTTGTATGTATGGGTTCTGTACAACTTGTAAAGCAAACAAACCAACTTTCTTAGAATGTCGCAATTTGGATATGCAGGTACAATGGAAAGAATGGAAACGCAAAGAGGTCGAGTTTATGACGAGACAAAGGGATGGTTCAACTAAAAACGTACTTGCCAAGAAAACTTCTCTGTACTAACCATGGGCCACTGGAAAATTTGAAAGATGAATACGAAATAAAACTGTCAGCTATTAAAAGACATATTTTCAATGTTTCCAATCAGTACTTGTCATTTAAACATTGCAAGGAAAATCTCAAACTTGATGAAGTGACTTTGTTAATGGATTTCTCTGAAAACTACTCAGGAAAATCTTTTAGGGAAGTTCAGAGTCATCATTTTGGTGGCTTTAGAGAACAAATTTCGCTTCACACCTTAGTTTGCTATTTGATAGAAGAAACATTGTCGTTTTGAACAGTGAGTGCGTTTTTGGATCACGGGCCAGCCGCAATATGAGCACACTTAGAACCGATTCTAAAATATTTAAAATTAAAAAGACCTGAGCTCACCACCATTCACTTTTTCTCAGATAGTCCAAGTACACAATATCGCCAGAAATTTCTTTTTTTTTGCCACCGAGGTATATAATTTTGATTTTATATGGGGTACATGGTAATTTTTTGAAGCTGGGCACGGAAAAGGCACAGCTGATGGAGTAGGTGCAGCAGTAAAAAACACTGCTGACAGAATTGTTGCTCATGGAGAAGATGTGATGAATGCTGAACAGTTTTTTGAGAAAGTTTCAGCTCATGTAAAAAGAACAATGTTTTTCATCCGAGAAGACCGTTATTTATATTATAGCCAGAAATTACCTGAAACGATACCTATAATGCCAAAAACAATGACTGTGCATCAGCTCCTAACCAGCAAAAAATATTACATTTCTAACAGACAAGTTAGTTGCTACTGCAAAAAGCTCGACAGAGAGTTGTGCTCTTGCTTTCCGAATGGACATCTTTATTGTGTGCTAAGTAATATAAGTTGTACAGTCTACAGAACAGATGAGACAGCAGGAATCTCGGCAGAAACTGAAATCTTCCCAATTAGAGGTCAGGATATTTCCAACTCAGAGTTATGTTCCGAGATTAAAAAAGGTAATAAATATTCTTCAAGGCAAAATATTATCCTTGATAGCAAAATGTTCATATTTTTAGGCACCTTTCTTTATGTGGAACTGTAGTCGAGTCTCTGTCAAAAACAAAAAAATTCGGGTACATTTGTGTAGCTCAGGAAAGCTACAACCCAAACCTAGGTGAAATATTGGTGATGTTCTGCAAAGAGGTTCGTGGAAATATGTACAAGACGGACGAAACGGATACTAGTGTCATCCGATCGACTGAAATAAAAACTATATTACCGAATCCATACGTAATGTCGAAAGGAGAAAGAATTTATTACAAATTTCCCAAGTCAGCTTTACAGAATTAAGGCCATATTAATAGTAGGTAGTTCCTTGAGTCCCCAGGCCTCGAGGAACCAGTATTATAAATATGACCCCCAAGTGCTTGGTTGTTAAAAGTTTTAAGTTTAGTTAACGTTGTTTAAGAGTTTTAAATTTAGTTTATTTAATTATGTATTTCTTAAAGCTGTCGCTGTTTTAATAATAATAATAATAATAATATTCTTTATTGCCACAAAAAAAATCATATTGTACATGACACAGCAACGCCAAACAGAACTGATCTTTAAAATTATTGCAATCAAGTAATCAAACTTTAAATAATATTTATATACATTGTAAGAATAAAATTATTAATAAATGAACATACATATTACCTGCAGTTTAAAATATTGTAAGACATACAGGAAATTAATAACACATATACATTTTGTTGAACTAAAACAATAGACTATAGACAACAGAAACAAACAATCTATATAATAATATTCAACAATTACGATAATTTAAAATTGAAATTTAAAACTGTAGTAACATTTTTCTTGTAAATATTGTACAACTCTTTTTTTAAAGTGTGAGGGAGTCTCAACACCCTTGACTTCTGGGGGAAGTAGTTCATAAGCTTTAATGACTCTGTAGTAGGGACCTCTTTCATAGAAAGTGGAGTTGTGCAAAGGAATGCTCAAGTCACTCCTATTTCTTGTTTTTATATTCATAGTAGGAGCATATCCATTTGCATTTGTAGAAAAGAAATTTGGATTATTTTTCACAAATAGCACCAATGACAGGAAGTATAAAGAGGGAACAGTCAGAATATTGAGCCTTTCAAAATAGGGTGTACAGGAAGTTCGTGGTTTGAGTTTGTAAATACATCTTATAATTCTTTTTTGCCCACGGAAAACTCTGTCTGCAAAAGACGAAAACCCCCAGAACAGTATGTCATAGTTAATTATTGATTCTATAGATGCGTGATAGAATATCTTAAGAGTTTCTGTGGTCACTATCTCACGAAGCCTTCGTACAATTGCACAGTTGCTACTCAATTTTGATGTTAAGACATTAACATGTTTCTCCCACTGTAAAGTAGAATCAATATAAATCCCTAAAAATTTGATGTGATCGACAGAAGGGATACACTTTCCATCATGTTTAACATAAAGAGATTGATTTTATTTCGACTTATTAAAAGTAAGTAGGCCAGTTTTGTATGTGTTTCATTTAAGCTTATTTTTCCCACACCAGCGACTCATATCCTGGACTGCCTGTGAACATTCTCCAGACAGGCTACCCAGAGAATGGCTTGTCAATATCAGTGATGTGTCGTCCGCATACTGACAAACCAAACTAGCAGCAAACCCGTCACAGAGACTATTCGCATACAGCAGGAATAGGAGCGGGCCCAAGATAGAGCCTTGGGGTACACCCTGCTCAAGATCCACCGGTTTAGAGAAATATCTGTCCTTGTTATGCAAAATGCACCCCAGCTGCTGTCTATTTGAGAGATAGAATTTTAACAGATCAGCACAGATTCCTCTTATGCTATACGCTTGCAGTTTTTGTATTAGAATATTGTGGTCTATTGTGTCGAAAGCTTTTGGTAAATCAAAATATTGTCATTTTGTATGTTAAAGATTCTCATTCTGTATGTGAATTAAAGAATATACGTGTTGTTTATATGTATAATTTTTATTATTTCAGCCAAAGCTCTAGAAAGAAAAGAACAAATTAATCTGGTAACATAGGTGACAAAGCAGTAACACAGGTGATAACATAAAAAGGACTTTAAAAAACAAAATAAGGCGTATAATAAAAAACAAAATTATAATTTTAATAAGAATCTTTAATTAAAAAATAAAATAAGGGATCTACCTGGTAACCTAGGTGACAAAACAGTAACACAGGTGATAAGGTAAAAAGGGCCTAAAATATGAAATAAGGGATATTCAGCGCGGCTAACCTATATATGAACCAGTGCTTGTGTTCTAGACCACATATTTTATTAAAGTCCTTTTTTTATTTATTTTCTTTTCGGTAACCCCGGTGACGTATTGTACAATACAATAATACTGTGTGTGCACTGTTCACAAATCAAATTAAACATTTTTGAGGACTTAAATTATAATCAAATATCAAATTAATCTATTAGTATACGGATTTGCATCTATATACTTAATACTGATAACTATTACGGTGTTTAGTTCAGGTAAAGATATAAATTTGAAAAGTTATTTTGCTTTATCCATTCAGTAATTTCTTTTTTACATTTTTTATAAGGCTTTTCTCTTACAGCTACTGGCAAATTATTATAAATCTTTGGCCCTACACAATAAATATGATTTTGACAAACAGCGTGTCTGGGGTTCTGGAGGATGATATTCTGCCGTAATGCATTTCTTGTGTACATTTCACGGGAGATAATTTCCCTGTAATAAGTTGTTTTCAACATGAATCTAATTACTAACTTAATATAGAGCTGATTTAGAGTAAGCAATCCACTATCTTTGTAAACTAGTTCTGTTGATATCTTTTCATCTTAAATAACATTATTTTAATTATCCATTTTTGTGCAATGCACAGTTCATTCACAGTTTTTGTTCCAGCAGAACCCCATACAACTATACCATAATTTAAGATTGATTCCACCAGTGCAAAATAAACAGTTTTGAAAGTATCAAATATATATTTTTTTCAATTCAATAAAGCTTTATTGTCATAAATTTACAATTCAATTAACAAAGCAAAGTCTTATGCTACGAACTCGAAGATATAGGCAAAAGCAACCTATCTGATAATTCTACAGTGAAGATACGTCTATACAATAAAAGTTACTTAACTATATTACATGATTTCTAAAGAATGTTAGTATATCTAACTATTAATAATTGGACAACAACTACAGACGTGTTAATACTAGATGAGTCTAAAACAATTAAAAGAAAAAAAAACTAAAATAATAATAAAATTTTGTATAAAACATATTTACATGTCAGATTGGTTAAAAAATGAACACATAAAATGAACAAACAAAATAAAAGGAACCGAAATATTCTATAGTAACATTTGGTCTTGATAATGCTGAAAGTTCGCTTAAAACCGGCAATTCAAGTACTCGTCCACGGTATAGAAAGCGCACACAGCCAATAGATCACGACATTTAACTCTAAACCTTTTTAAATTAGGTTCAAGTTTTATGTCTTGTGGTAAATGATTATAAAATTTAATCCCACTGTATATAAAGGACCGATGGATCATGGCAAAGTGTGGTATTGGAAGTCTGATCTTGTTACCCTGACGAGTCAGATGAATGTCCTGATTGGGAGAGAACCTCGACAAGTGCTTTTTTATCAAGCATACAGTTTCAAGAACATACAGACAAGGGAGCGTCAGTATACTGTTTTGTTTAAAAAGTGGTCTGCAACTGGTTCCTGGAGGGACCTGGCACAGGAAACGAAGTGCTCTCTTTTGCATAACGAAAACCTGCCGAAACAAACACTTTGTGCATGCTCCCCAAAATGGTAAGCCGTACCGAAGGTGTGACTCCACCAGCGCAAAGTATGTAGATCTGGCTATTTGTCTGCCCAGCTCCAAGGAAGTGATTCGCACGCAGTATGCGCCAGACGCGAGTTTCCTTGTAAGTTGCGAAATGTGGCAATCAAACTTTAAGTTTGAATCAATACTGAGACCTAGAAACTTAACGCTAGAGGCACTATACACTATATGGTGTCCAATGGCAATCCCTTGAAGTGTAAGATTCTTAAACGTAACAATGTGGGTCTTGGAGATATTGAAACATAAACGATTAGCATTACACCATGTCATCACCTTCGAGAGGTCAGAATTAATTCGGGAGCTGAGCCTCCAAACATCACTGTCTCTCCACAGAATTGTGGTGTCATCTGCAAAAACAGTGAAAGAGCCCGTAATGTGGAGCCGCATCAGATCGTTGATGTATAGCAAAAATAGGATGGGTCCCAAAACTGACCCTTGGGGCACTCCACAAGTTATAGGTATCGCACTAGATACATCCTCCCCCACAGAAACAGACTGAGTACGAGCCGACAGGTATGATTTGATCCACTCCAGTGCCACCCCCCTAAAGCCGCAGACAGAAAGCTTCCTCAGCAGTATTTCATGACTTACGCAGTCGAATGCTTTCGACAAGTCACAAAACACTGCCGCAGACGCCTCACCCCCGTTCAGATCAGCCAACAGTTCCTCCAGAAAAAAGAAAATTGCATCCGAAGTATTTTTTTTTAGGTTGAAATCCAAACTGTTTAATGTTAACAGTGTCATTGGCCTCTAAGAAATTGACCATCCGTTTTTTAACAAGCTGTTCTATCACTTTAGAGATGGTAGACAAGAGTGAAACTGGACGAAAGTTAGAAGGATCACTAAAGTCGCCTCCCTTGTGAACGGAAATTATCCTTGCGGACTTTAAACAGTCTGGAAAATATCCTGATTCGAAAGAGGAATTAATAGATTTAGCAAAGGCCACGAATGCTTCATGAGGAAGTTCCTGGAGAATCCGCAAAGGCAGCCCATCCTCACCCGAGGAAGATTTGTTTTTGATGACGGATAGAATGCTCCTTATCTCCTGTGGGTCCGTCGGAGATAGAAAGAAAGAGTTCGACACACGCAAATTAGACAGATATGACAAAGGATCGACGGGCGTGTTAATATCTTTGGTAAGATTTGAGGCAACAGAGGAGTAGAACTCATTTAAATCATTTGGATGAAGTTTAGATTCATGATGTTTATGCCTGAAGCGACCAGCGAGCTCATTCACGATCCTCCAAGTTTCACGGTGTTTACTTCTTGCGTTATTCAATCTGGAGGAGTAAAATAATTGTTTTGACCTTTTTAAGACACTTTTGTAAATTTTGCGGTATGCACAATAAAGCTGCGTTAGGAATGGTTGAGAGGCAAAGTGCTTTCGAAGAGTATTAAGACACCGTAAGTTCTCTGCAGAGACACGTATACCATTTGTAATCCATCGTTTCTTAGTTTTGGGTTTGATAGTACGAAAAGGGAAAGACATATTAAACGCTCCACATATTTTTTTATAGAAGAGAGTAAGGGTGTTGCCATTTTGCTGCCAATCAATGAAGTTAGAAGTTTGCCTGAAAGAGTCAAAATTACGACGACTCATGATTCTCTTACGAACTGGTTTCTTTTTTAGTTTAGTTGATTCTATAGGAAGTTGCGCCGTAACGGCATGGTGGTCTGAGAGCGCAGCATCGATGACTCTACAATTCACCTCCTCCTGTAAGTTTGAGCAGACATAGTCGATGGTCGTTGATGAATTAGCTGTTACACGGGTGGATTCGGCAACATGCATTAACAAGTTGTAGGAGCTTAGCACATTAGAAAGCACGCACGTAGCTCTACTGTCTACGTCCTCGAAATCAACGTTCAAATCGCCTGTTAAAATCAGTCGCGATCTGGTAGGGAATCTGGATAATAGTAGTTCCAGTCTAACTAAAAAATTTCTGCTGTATTCGGAGAGCGATACAAGCACACAATATATAGGTTGTACTTTTGTGAAAATACAACAGAAAACTCAAATTCTCTCTCAACCAACAACCCATCCAGTTTATCCAGGGCCTTAAAATCTAGGGCGACCAATAAGTTTTCGTTAATGAGAGTAATTGTACCTCCATTTTTGTAATTTTTACGACAGAATTTTGAAATAACTTGATAGCCAGGTACAACAAAAGGCTCAGCATCATCAAGCCAGTGTTCAGTCAATAACACAATCTCTGGAAAATTTACTGTATCCAAGAAAACCTCAAGATTGTCAATTTTATTCCTAGCAGATTGAATGTTTAGTAGCACTAAAGTAATGCTCAAATCATATTTCCTTAAACTAAAAAAGGACCATTGTCACGAATATTATCAGGGAAAGAATTTATGGTTAAGTCAGCTAAGTCAACATTAGACAAATCAGTTAAGTCAACAGTATCATGCATTAAATTTATGCTCTCTGTATAATTAATGCAAGCCAATGAAAAATTATGCTTCATTCTACAACTAGACTTGACAAAGAACGACAAATTTTTACAGAGTGATTTCTTTGATAACCTATATCTACCATTTTCAATATTATTATCTAAAATTCTAATGGATGTGCTCCTGCACTTAATCGTCTGGTCGCAGAATGACACATATCTAAAATATTCATAGCTGTTCGTTGTTGAATATGTCAATGAGAAAATCACATTTGTGTACTTTCCGATCGAAAATAGTTTTTTTAAGTGACGATTACTGAAATTAATAATATAAGTCAAATTTAAACAGATAATGACACTGTCGTTAGAGTTGAAGTTAGTAGTTAGCTCCGAAATACGATTTGCCATTTGTGGTATTGAAATCCCTGGTTGACATTCTCCATAAGTTGAATATTTCTTATTGTCCAAGTGGTTTAATAGCTCCAGAACCACACCTTGGGTACTTTTGTCTCCGAACACCAGTACGTTGACCTTCTCTGTACTGACGGGAACTGATATGTTAATATATTTGTTAACTCATAGAATTTGAAAACAAGTTTTCTTATCTTATCTGTTGTAGCGAAGTTACTATATTTTCTTGGGAATGGTATGCACTACGGATCAACTTTCTCATTTTACGTGCTATTAACATCATTCTTTTTCATAAAATATAATTTAAATATGCTAAATTCAATTCTATAAAATATTCCGTCGCGAAAAGCCGGGAAATCGGTTTTCACTTTTTCCGTAGTTCTCGTGCAATACCAGTAGAACGTCGCGATCTCCGTCGCATCATGCTGCGCGTGATGTCCCCACCTATCGGCCGGCCGATGACGCGATCGCTGCGATCCCCACTACGCGTCGAGCTAACAAAACTGGGCCGCATCGCGCTAAACAGGCAGTACCCACCCGGGGTTCTCGAGGCAGTCAGTCCGGAGTCGAGTCAGTCGGCAGTCGAGAGGCAGTCTAGTCCGCAGCCTGGCACCGAGCAAGCAGCATACCCCACCAGTAGGAGACACCGCCGACCAAGCCCAGCTCCAGACAAACCGGGAAGGACCGAGCAGGTAAATATCCGTCGTACCGTATTCCTGGTCCGTGATCCTTTCTCTATTGGCAAGTGGAGTAATCCCGGCCATCCTGCCTTGGCAAGCGGAGTAATCCCGGCCATCCTGCCTTGGAAAGCGGAGTAATCCCGGCCTACCGTAGTATTCCCGGCTCCACTATTGGTAAGCGGAGTAATCCCGGCCATCCTGCCTTGGCAAGTGGAGTAATCCCGGCCATCCCTATTGGCAAGTGGAGTAATCCCGGCCATCCCTGCTTGGCAAGCGGAGTAATCCCGGCCATCCTCCCGTAGTAATCCCGGCTCCCCTATTGGCAAGCGGAGTAATCCCGGCCATCCTGACTTGGCAAGTGGAGTAATCCCGGCTAAGTATCCTTCCAAACTAAGTCCATCCAGGCTTCACGTCCGAGTTAGGGAACCGTTCTGCTAAACCGACCGTGTCATAGAGCTGGAGCTATTGAGAACCGTATACCGTATTTATCGTAGGGCCTCCGTACCGTATCTACTGCCACACTTACCGTAGGGCTTCCGGACCGCTACAGTTCACCGTATCTACTACCGTACTTACCGTAGGGCTTCCGTACCGCTACCGTTTACCGTGTTTACTGCCATATTTACCGTAGGGCTTCCGTACCGCTACAGTTTCCCGTATTTACTGCCATATTTACCGTAGGGCCTCCGTACCGCTACCGTTTAACGTAATTGCTAACATATTTACCGTGGGGCTTCCGCACCGCTACAGTCTACCGCGCGATTAGAGATTTCGATTATTTTACTACCGTTTGAGTATTCTTACATATTACCGGGTTGGGTCGCTTAGAATAAGTTGTCCGATACTTTTAGCTATAAGGAAGTTAGGTTTATACTTACTGTCGGATAAACACGACCATTATTTTGTTTAACACGAAGTGTTTCATTTATCAGGGACCGATTCCGATTATTTAAAAACCGAACCTTGGACTACCGTTTCTCCACTGTCTAAAGGCTACCCGCTAGCCGAACAGCGATCCCCTTTGTCGCTGTAAATATCAAAGGGGTGGCGCCCGAGAAAACCGATATGTAGGAGGCCGCAAAAAGTAAGTAAAGGGTGCCGTTACACTGTCACATACTTGATATGATCTTTCCATGAAAATAATTTATCAATAAAAATTCCTAGATATTTCAAACTTTTTTCCCTTTTAATATAATTATTGCATTTACAATTCAATGCCAGGTCACACCCCGAATCATGGAATTTAATACTCTGAAAATCTGGAAGAGATCTACTGGCAATAAAATAGAGTTTTATCCACAATACCGAAACAGAATTATTGCACTCGACAGTTTTAATCATCTCCTGATCATGGTTAGCGAAACGCGCGTCGAGTGCAATAATTCTGTTTCGGTATTGTGGATAAAACTCCGTTTTAGTGCATGCTGCCGAAGGTTCCAAACCCCAACATAGATCTATTGGCAAGAGAGAAGGCAACAAACTTTGTCTTTTCCACATTCAATGATAAAAGACTACTGTTTAACCAATTCTTTATTTTATGCAATGCTACCTCTGCTTTTTTTTTGTTACTTCCCAGCTTTCTCCATCTATTATTATTGTAGAATCATCAGCATAACAAAAGACTCTCCCCTCCTCATAAACTGAAAAAATGTTATTTATGTAAATATTGAAAAGTAGAGGTGAAAGTACAGTCCCCTGTGGCACACCAAACTCCACTTCCAATTTGTTGCTGAATTCATTACAAATTTTTGTGACTTGTGTCCTTTTCAAATATGACTCAATAAGTTTGTTAGGTGTCCCCCTTATACCCATTTTTCCAATCTATTAAGTAGAATTTGGTGTGCCACAGTATCAAAGGCCTTCCTTAACTCCAGAAAACCTCCTATCACCTTTCTACCCTCATCCAAGTTCTTCAAAATCACCGCAGTACCTTTACAAAGTGTATTTTCTGTATTTGAATTTTCCCTAAATCAATCATACTTATTAGCTTACTTATAGAAATATTTATACATACATCAGCATTCCCATTCACTCAGGACAGTGTCCCAGACTGCCTCTTCAAGCTCTGCATAAGTGACAGATAATTATTTGTAGAGTCCAAATCAGTTGCAAGCAGGTCAATATTAATATCCCCAGTAAAAACATGGATGCGAGTGCCTTCATTCTTTGTTTTTTGTAGAATTATGCCCTCACTGTCAATAAATTCCTCTTTAGAAGTTGAGAAACACCTATGTCGGTTTGTTTACACCTTATATGGATATAACCTACACATTTAGCCTGCGAGCCTGTTGTTACTTATATACTTTCGAAATTCTTAAAATAATTTTACTATTACATTCATTTTT
>MU189329.1:0-32713 GCA_016904865.1 Pissodes strobi | reverse complement strand
TATACTTTCGAAATTCTTAAAATAATTTTACTATTACATTCATTTTTAGAGAGAAATAATTAAAATACCTTCAACATCATATAGCGAAAAGTAACATTTTCAATATACTTTTCAATAAACACACGATAATTTTTTCTTCTTTTATGTTTTCTGCATTGAAACTGAAACTATTTTAAAATGCCTTCAGTTTCCGAATCACTACTATCTAATATTTCAAAATTAGCCAAGATTGCGATAGCTTGAGGTTTATTATTCTTCATAATAATCAATTTTTTTTTAGGTTATTCGCGACCCGCACCGTTCCGTTCGACAACCATTTACCGGAACGTATCGACGTTAATCAGCTGATTACCGCTGTATACCTACCGGTAGATACCGCTACAATTATCGTAAATGCCCATTCAGACATCCACAGGTGTACTTTATAATACATTTTTTTAATACATCACATTTTACATTTTTACAATTACAATTTTGCAATTTACAACTTGCAACTTAAAATATTTTTTACTAGAATGTACCTACATGTTTGGAACATCTGTATGTACAGGGTGTCCCATTTTCGTGTGTTTTACGGGGTTTCTCGCTTATGAGTAGAGATACAAGGATGCGGTTTTCGCAATAGTTGGCTACTTTTTTGTGAAACTAAAAATGCCACATACAGTTTTTCCTAGCCCTCTTAGTTTCTAAGATACAGGGCGAAATTGAAAACGTCGCATTTTTGGAGCCACCTCGTATCTCAGTTATTGTTTATCTTTTCGGAAAGGTAAAAATTGTTTTGTATGCATTTTTTTACGCAGATTCCAGTGGTGTAGTTAGATTTTTTCAAGTTTTTCAGTTTTTGAGATATTGACTAAAGTTGTTTTTTCTTAAATGGAACACCCTGTATATATTTTTTTTATATAAACTACCTCGTTGTGGGCTTTCTAAAAATATAATATGGTCTATACTTACTTTCATAAATAAAATAAAAAAATGTATTTTTTACTTTTTAACATGTGTTTTATGGGGTTCCTCGCTTATGAGTGGAGATAAAAAGATGCGGTTTGCGCAATAGTTTGCTACTTTTTGATGAAATGAAATGAGTTACGGGGTGATTTTGAAAATTTGTCGTTTTCAAGCACCCCCTGTATTTCGGTTATTTAAAAAGTTATTACATCCACCTATCTTCCATGATGGCGGCCGATCCACAGTCATTAGTAAACAAGTTCTTGCGTTTTAATAAGAATGAACTAGTAGATATAATAGGTTTGCGTAAATTACCTGATAGTGTGAGTGACTGCGAAGCTCTGAAGTATATCCAACCAAATTTTTGTGGAATTAGTGGCCACAATAAAGAAACGGAGGATATTTTCATCGTCGCTGAATCAGATTGTCAAGCCACACAATCTATACGCACACACAGTGAGTAACAATTTTTGTTAAGGGAGTTAGAAACCAAAAATAAATTAATAGCACACTTAGAGTGTCGCATTAATGAGCAAATTGAGTTAATTAAGATGCATAAATTGATTAACCAAAATAATCTTACTGTAAATAAGCAACACGAAATGATACAAGTACTGCCGCCTCCCGGCACTGTGACGAAACCGAAAAACACCATTCCAAATAGCACGGCCGGCCTTACCCGTGAGCAATCGGAACCAAAGACATCGCCGCCGATGTTGCCGTCTCAATCACGAAATACAAGTGCAGGGAGGCCAAAAAGCGATCGACAAGGAGCAGCTTGTCTGAATATCGACAGCGAGAATCAGCAGGAAGAGCAAGAGTCACCTTTCATCGAGGTCGTGAGAAAACCGCGCCGGAATACAAACAAACCCATTGTAGGAAGCAGCAGCGCCATAAGTAGCGGTCTTCTCCCCAGAAATACCCTGGTGTTTTTACATGTGTACAAATTACATCCAAGTACAACAACCGACATATTAACCAAGTACCTCAGACAACATTTTCTGGAAGCTCAGGCTGAACAGCTGCAGTCTCAATATCCGAACTACTATGCATCTTTCAAAGTGACATTGGATGAAAGTAATTTCCAAAAAGCCTTAGAACCCTCTCTTTGGCCAAAGGGTGTACACGTAAATAGATTTTTTCACCGACGAAGGGTTCAAGCCCTAAAAACATAGATTTGCATCACCCTACCGAATCCAATCTCGACATCAGTGCTTTCCACTTGAATGTGCAAAGCTTAAACAAAAAGACTGATGTATTGTCAGCATTTTTGGAACAATTCAACTTTGACGTCCTTTGTTTTACAGAGCACTTTTTGAAAGAAGATACTATTAAGTATATTAACTTATCAGGGTATAGTTTACGTAGTTATTATTGTAGAAGTAAATACATACATGGAGGGGTTTGTATTTTTGTTAAAAATATGTTATGTTGCAAACCCTTGGATTTGTCCTCTTATAGTGACGAGTTCCACTCGGAATTTTGCGGTGTTGAACTTAGAGATGTGATCATTATTGGCATCTACCGCTCTTGTAAGCATGGGGATTTTAATATCTTTTTAAATAATTTGGAGGGTCTTTTGAATTACGTGCACAGAAAATTCAATAGGAATATCGTTTTAATAGGCGATTTTAATGTCCATTTTGATAAGCCTTTTCTACCTACTGTCAGTGGTTTGCTGGAGCTGTTTAAGTCTTTTCATTTAAATCAAACCATTTTTCAGCCAACCAGATTTGATCTGAATTCATCTAGTTGTATAGACGGCATTTTCACTAATATAGTGAATTTTAACACTGATGTCATAAATGCGGGCTTCTCCGATCATTTGGGGCAAAGTATTTATTTTAATTCTTCTATCATAAAGCCTACTTCTGACTTTAACTCAAGAAAAATAACCCACAAGGGCCTAAATAAACTCAGGGACTGTATAGTGAGGGCGGACTGGACAGTTTTTCACCGGGAGGATACTACGCCTGATGTCATGGGTAAATTTTTGACTGACTTGTACTGCTTAAATATCGATAATCTATTCCCCTTAAAATTCATACAGCGCAAAAATAATAAATTGCCTTTAAACTGGTTCAATGACGACTTAAGAAAAATGCGAAATCAGGTAACGAGCCTTAAAATAATTAGTACGGCAAAGCAATGTCCCTTGTATAAAAAGCTTTATACGGATCACTATAAATCTTACAGAAATTAGATCACGGCGGCTAAAAAACAATTATTAAATGTAAGAATAGTTTAAATAGAGATAGAGGGCCTATTCCGTATAGTCCATTGTATTGGTTGATCAAGCGTGACTAGTGGGATTCCAGGATTGGTTCCTTTGGTTCCACTTGATTAAGCAAACTTTTAGTATAAAAGCGAGTTATGTAGAGTTTTAAATTTAGTTTTAATCATCTCCTGATGATGCTAACATGGTTAGCGAAACGCGCGTCGAGTGCAATAATTCTGTTTCGGTATTGTGGATAAAACTCCGTTTTAGTGCATGTTGCCGAAGGTTCCAAACCCCAACATAGACTAAAAATAGCAGTTTAACACCAGATGATTTCAACACTTTTTTTGCGGGGATCGCTGGTGATATTGTTGCTAGCCTACCTGATAGGGGTTTTAGTGCATCAGAACTTTTACAGGGTGTACCAACCACAAATAAAACATTTTTTCTTTTTCCAACAACGGAGTCGTAGGTCAGGAGGTCCTTTCAAGAAATCAATAACTCTTCCTTCTTTTGATATTTATGGGATCAATTACAGAATATTACAGGACACCTTTGAGCATGTTTTAATGCCTCTAACTGTATTAATTAATAAATGTTTTCATGTGGGCGTATTTCCAAAATGCTTTAAAATTAGTAAGGTTATACCCCTCTATAAAAAGGGTGAAATGAATTCCTTAGATAACTACAGACCAATAAGCATTGTACCCTTATTTGGTAAAATTATTGAGCGAATAATAAAAAATAGATTAGTCGATTTTTTGGAAGAAAACTATATCTTGTGCGGTGCAGAGTTTGGTTTTAGAAGGGGATTCTCCACCACTAAGGCTGTTTTAAGGGTTCTTGAGGGCGTGGTTGAGGGTCTGGAGAGGGGAGAGCATGCTGTTCTTTCCCTCTGTGACCTATCCAAGGCCTTCGACTGCGTTTCCCATGACATCCTATTACAAAAGCTTGAGCATTACGGTGTACGAGGAGTCCCTTTAAATTTAATGAAAGAATATCTTGAGGGGCACACTCAGTATGTTGAGTTGGACGGCAGATTATCTGAATCTTGCAAAATATCCAGTGGAGTTCCGCAGGAGTCCATTCTAGGACCTCTGTTGTTCATAGTTTTTATAAATGACCTTTGCTATTTCATGACACTCGCATTAACTGTTAAGTTTGCCGACGACACCACTTTTGTTTCGTACTGTAGGGATGTCTCTCTTTTGGACCGGGTATCTGCTTCTCTTGTTGATGAGGCACATACGTGGTTTAACTCTAACAAATTAAAATTAAATAGAGTGAAAACTCAGAAATTACTGATCCCTACCGATAATTCACTTGCCATGAATAATTCGGTTAGGCTGCTGGGCATCACTATTGATGACAGTCTTAACTGGTCCTGTCATATTAATGTCCTTGGTGGGGAGCTCTCCGGTCTAACTTTTTTGTTTCGTCGTTTGAGAACCTTTGTGGGTTTTGATATCCTGAGAGTGTGCTATTTTGGTCTGTTTCATTCAAAAATATCGTATGGGGTTGTGTTATGGGGAAACAGTTCTTATGCATTAAAAATATTTAGACTTCAAAAAAGAGTGGTTCGTATTCTGAGCAATGCCGCTTACAGGGACCACTGCAGGCCCATATTTAAAGAACTTAAAATCATGCCTCTTCCATGTGTTTTTATCTATTTTAGCCTTATTGAAATTCATGAAAAGAGAGGCACTATCAGCTCGTCAAATAAGTTGCATACTTATAATGTGAGAAAGGACATACTTACTATTCCCAAGTATAGGCTAACAAAATCAAAAAACAACTCATTGAATTTGCATTTGTACAATGTTCTTCCGAGTGGGGTTCAACACTATAAACTTTCTAAGTTTAAGACGGTAATAAAACGTTTTTTGCTGAAACACTGTTTCTATTCTGTAAATGAATTTTTATCATATTCAAATTTTAATGAACTTTTATAAAAAAAAAAATTGTTTGTCGTATATATGTTATTTTATAGTTCATGTTATATTTTTATATAATTGTTTTTATTTTTTTTTCTGACTTGCTATAATGTGTATTTTTATACAGAAATAGTCAAATAAAGGATTCTATTCTATTCTATTGTAAATGCAAAAACGGTTTTATATAGATTTTTTTTTACTGCAGAATCTAGTGGCGTACTTGTTTTTGACGTGTAAACATCTTACGCGGCGGTATGAGGGTAAATCTCGGGAAATGTGTGGACGGAAATGTGGGGAAAAAATTTGTAAACCGATGGTGACATTATAACCCGTGCGCTTTGAGAAGCAAGCTAATCCAGGACAGCCGTGAAGGATTTTTATACAATTTTGTCATTTAAAATTGTTTTTAAACGGATTTTAGACGATAAAAAAGCATATTACTATTTTAAATTAAACGAACTGTCAAAAGTATTATTCACATGCCCAGACGTTTAAAACAATATTCAGTCATGGCCCTCTTCTAAAATTTGCAAAGTTTGGTTATTGACTTTCCCAAATCAAAGATGACTGACTAGCTGGTAGTGAATAAGCTGTGTTTATAGGTTGATGTTATTCTTGGTGGCATTAGATTTTTTTAAATAACTACTAATAAGGGAAATATTCATTATTTAAGACGTTTATGTGATTTAGGTTGTTCATTACTCTTTATCTCTATATGCAAAAAATAACTTTTCTTCCATATCGTTTTTTAGTGTAGTAGTTATCACGTGTGGCTAACACGCGGAAAGTATATAATGTCACAATCGGTTTACAAATTGCGTCCCCATATTTCAGTCCCCCATTTCCGTCCACACATTTCCCGAGATTTACCCTCATACCGCCGCATCAGATGTTTACACATCAAAAACAAGTACGCCACTAGATTCTGCAGTAAAAAAAATCTATATAAAACCCTTTTGCATTTACAATAACTTTTTAAATAACCGAAATACAGGGGGTGCTTGAAAACGACAAATTTTCAAAATCTTCAATTTCAAAAGCTCATTTCATTTCATCAAAAAGTAGCAAACTATTGCGCAAACCGCATCTTTTTATCTCCACTCATAAGCGAGGAATCCCATAAAACACATGTTAAAAAGTAAAAAATGCATTTTTAATTTTATTTATGAAAATAAGTATAGACTATATTATATTTTTAGAAAGCATAAGGAGGCAGTTAATATAAAAAAATAATATACAGGGTGTTCCATTTAAGAAAAAACAACTTTAATCAATATCTCAAAAACTGAAAAACTTTTAAAAAAATCTAACAACACCACTGAAATCTACGTAAAAAAATGCATCATTTTTTACCTTTCCGATAAGATAAATAATAACTGAGATACGAGAGGGGTCCAAAAATGCAACGTAGCCAACTATTGCGAAAACCGCATCCTTGTATCTCTACTCATAAGCGAGAAAGCCTGTAAAATACACGAAAATGGGACACCCTTTACATTAAAATTATATAATTTATTGATATTTCACACTTAAATTAGTTTACACTGACTCTAAAGATCGTGATGAAAACAAATTAAATACTAAACAACTAAAACAATTTTCAGCAAAAAAAGGCTTTCAAACTGAGTATAATTTGTATAAACAAATTGTGCACATATTTTTTAAAATCCTATCTTACTCTTACATCTACGTAGATTCACTGGAAGCATATTGTATATTTTAGGCCCAAAATAATTAATGTATTTTAAGTTAATTCTGTTACTAAGAGGTATCTGTGATTCATGTTTTTCTTCTGCACGTGTGGCATAATTATGGTTACAATAGTTTGAATATTTTCATGACTATGCACAAAGGAGCAGACTGACAGTATGTAGATTGTTCTAATATTTGATATTTCTCGATTAAAAAGCAAATTTGTAGGATATAATCTTTTTTTCAGAATTATTTTTTTTACATATTTTTGTATAATGTTTAGTTTATATAAAGCATTATTGTAAAGTCCACCCCACACTAAGATTCCATATCTAATAATTGATTCTACCAGTGCATTATAGATTGATAATAAAAAAAAATTATTTAAAAAATTCCTTAGGAGATTATTTATTTATTTTATTTATTTATTTATTTATTTATTTATTTATTCATCAACGTATCAACATTTTCAAGTAAGTAATTAGTTATTACATTTACACTAATCTAAAATTATCCGTTTAGCCTCACTCTTAAAACGAACCTTTGAACTATTAAAGACATTCAGCCTTTCACAATGCTTGTTTACATCAGCTGAAATCCTATTGATGGGGCTGAACAGCAAGTACCACGCTCTACAGTAAGGTATGTGAAGAAGTGTTTTACTTCGTGTTCGGTAAGTTGGAATGTGAAATTGAAAGAGTTCCAGGCACTCGGGGCTTTTTATGAAACCATTGATAATATTAAAAGCAAAACAGGCATCGAAGTATTCCCTCCTACAGGATAATGAAATCAATCCCAGGTATGACATAGTCTGCTCTTCACCAAGATAAATGTTTTGAAGGAGAAGTTTGTACTTTGCAAATTTAATAAATTTATGTTGTACCTGTTCGAGTCTATTTATGTGGGTCTGATAATATGGAGACCACACAATGCAAGAGAATTCCAGAATAGATCTAACAAGTGACATATATAGTACCTTTAATGCGTTCACACCAGTAAAATCTCTGCAAGACCTCTTAATAAATCCCAACATTCTATTGGCCCTGCCAACAATAATTTCGAAATGCTCAGTGTACGTCAATTTAGTGTCCCAGTAAACACCGAGATCCTTGACTATAGATACTTTTTTAACTGGAATATCGTTTATATGATATTGGACAGGAAGTCTACATAGAAGCCTACTAAACCTCATGAAAAAGCATTTTTTAATATTGAGCAGCATATCATTGCGCTGGCACCAGTCAGAAATCAAACACAGATCATTCTACAAGATCAATACATCCTGAATGGATGATACTTGACAGAATAATTTCATGTCATCAGCAAACATTAAGAAATGTGATGACAGACAAACACCAAGATCATTTATAAATAAACTAAAAAGAAATGGCCCCAAACGAGATCCCTGAGGCACACCAGAGGTGGAACAGAAAGGTACTGACAAATAACCATCAATTTTCACTTGCTGTTTTCTGTTAGATAAGTATGATTCCAGCCAAGAGAATAAAGACCCGGAGACCCCATAACATGCCAACTTCGAGAGCAACAAACTGTGGTTAACCTTGTCAAAAGCCTTACTGAAATCAGTATATATAGCATGGGTCTCACAATATGTTCTATTAATAAAGTTTGTAAAAAGAAACAAATTTGTATCTACAGACCTACCAGAAATAAAACCATGCTGTTGACTCAGGATTATGTTAGAAAACGTGTACGAGAGATGCCTCTCAACGTGACGCTCAAACAACATTGGTATTGCAGAGATAATACTAATAGGCCTATAGTTACTCACATCTCCCTTGCTACCAGATTTGTGTATAGGAGTTACGTAGGATAGTTTCCAGACTTCAGGAAAAAGACCAGTAGCAAGGGATTGTGAGAAGATGTGCATTAGAGGAATATAGAGGGTACGAGAGCATGATCTCAGAGCGAGATTTGGGATGCCATCAGGACCAGGCCCCTTACTTATATCAGCCTCAGACAACAACCTTTCCAAGTCACTGGCGGTTAAAGGGATTTTAGAGATAATATCATTCTCACTCAAAACAGATATATTATTTGATAGTCCTTTCGGATTGTACACAGATGCAAAAAACTCTGCAAAGAGATTCGCAATATCAACGCCATTATTGGCACTGCTTGTATTAAGAAACATTTCCCCTGGAATTGTACCCTGATCCCTCTGATTTCTTATGTACTTCCAAAAAGACTTTACATTGGAAGAAATAGAGTTTTCAGTGTTCTTTATGTATTGATCGTAACATTCCCTAGTTAGAGCCCTGCATTGGTTGCGCAGCACACTGAAAGAATCATAATCAGCAATACAATTTGAGATCTTGAAAATTCTGTGTGCTTTTTTCTTTTCAAGTATTTTATTCTTTAAGGTATTCGAAAACCAGACAGGAAAACGTTCACCAAAGCGGCGCCGTTTTAGAGGTACAAACATATTGAAACAGTCGTACACTACAGAATAGAAATTTCCGACAGAAATATCCATGTCATCATCTAAAATTGAGAGCCAGTCAAAATTAAGAAAGTAATTGTTAATCATGCAAAATTCGGCTTTTTCGAAGTCATAACAGACACAATCTGCAGGGCTCAAACATGCCCTCTCACTCTGAGATAAAGACAACTCTAACGCCGGATGGTAAGGATCACAATTGACTAAACCACCGCATCTAGCAATTGAGTGAGGCTCAAAATTTGCGAAACATAAGTCTAAAATAGCATTATTAACATTGGTTATATCATTATATTGGGATATACCGAAATACGCAGTAGTATCACACAATAAAGCGTCCCTAACAGATCTTACATTTCCCGGTAATAAACCTAAGAGGTCCTCAATTAAACACCAAGTTATGTGTGAAAGATTATAATCGCCTATGACGAATACATTGTCAAATAATTCACAAGCTTGAGTTACCGATTTTAAATGTAACTCATAGTACGTCATATCCACAGAGGGAGGAATATCTAACACAACCCATACAGTACACCCGGTTCCCAATTGTCACGGACACCCACACCTCTTCCACTGCAGGGTTGTTGAAAGTTAGACTTAAAAACGTTATTGACAGCGAGCAGAACACCACCACCACGAGTTTTGCTACTATTATCAGAGTTTCTGTCCGTCCGGTAAACGACATAACGCGCGTCAAGAAATTCAGAGTCACTAATCGTGTCATCCAACCAAGTCTCAGTTAGGGCTATTAAACCGTACGATTCAGCAAGAGTTGCACACAGAAAGTCACTAAGTTTTGTTTTTAGACCTCAAACATTCTGGTACAGAAGCGTTGCATCTTCTAGTGACGCTGATCCACCCCTCCTCCGGGCTGAAAATTTCCAGTTCCGTTATTGGTTCTAAAAGGGCGCCGGGGACGAAACTCCTTTATTGCTGTACCAGCAGGCCAGAGGTTCGGGTCAAGTAATCCACTAAGAATTGACTCCTTGACGCCAATCTTGAAAGACGCCACATCCTCATTCTTATCAAGGACGAAGCATTTTACATCAGAAATCAGCAGCTGATCCTTGACATACTCCAGTATATTCTCTTCAGTAGTGTTAGGGTCGCATCGCCCAAGATACAGCCATTGACGTCTTTCGGCAGCTGTAAGACGGCCACTGCCATTACTACTTGTACCTATAATTGGCTGCTGTGTATCCCTCTGGGAAGATGAACCTGCACAAACCTGAGGAGTTCCCTGTAAAGACTTTCCTTTTAATGATGATTCTTTATTTTGTTTATGTTGTTTATGGACCACGCCAGGCAATGGAAAATTCAGCTCACCTGTTGGCATTTGCTGCACTACACTGGTGTTAGCAATGGACAATTGAGTTTTTAACCCTTGTAGTTCTTTCTCCAAAAAGTCCATCCTCCTGAGAAGTTCTGAGTTCTTGCGTTCAAGTTCAAGTATTCTAGGAGCGCATGCATCCATGGCCTTATTATTGTTGCTGCTGTTTGTGGTAGCAACCATGCTACTATTTTGCAGTACACCGGCAGGTTCTTGAAGTGAAATGCGTTTAGAAATATTCAAATTAGTAACATTGCTTTTTATTAAGGAGATATCGCTGGATACGTCACTCAGTACGCCCATACAGGTATCCTGTTTGGTGCCGAATGCAGCCAACTGACTGTGGACATGAGCGAATTTATCCGAAATTGAGTTGTTTAAACCATCGACCTTTTGATTTAGCTTGTTAGAGAGCCTACTGTACATTGAATTAAAAACATCCTGCAGTTGTTGCTTCATGCTGGATATGTTGTCTCCTTGCGCCTCCTTACTGTGTGATTTAACAACATTTACACAATCTCTACAGGCATACAACATTGTTCTACTCTACAACTGTGTGACTTGGGCTTCTGAGGTAGTGAAATTGGAACATGATAAACAATTCACCGCTCCACAGAAATCACAAATTATCCTATATTTTACCTCCTTATCATTCAGCATAGCCTCACACTTTGAGCATGCCATGACCAGCGTTGATGAATCGTCGAAGTGAAACCAACTATAGCTGGACCGAAATCAAAATGCACGAAAAGCACTGAGATGTGCAGATGAAACGCACTATAGGTAGGTCTTATCAATGTTTGGAACTCCGGTTTTTGCACCTTTTACGATACGGAATGCAGGCACGAAACAGGAAAGAAAATGTACGTTAACTACCAAATTATGATTAAAACAAACTTAAAAGATTAGAGAAGGATAGCTGGTGATGCAATTTAACACTGTGCAAAATTTTACAATTAAAATAACCGGGAAACACCGAAACAAACGATATTAACGAATCAAAAGAAAAAACACCACCACCGACTGTGTTCGTCGTGTGAGATAAAATTTATATACAAGTTTACGTATCTTGGTGGCTAAATAATCAATATGAGGCTGCCATTTAAGAAATTGATCTATAATAATTCCAAGGTATTTCACCTGTGATACTCCCTGTAATGTATGATCATCTATCGTAATAAAATCAAATAATGGCCTATTTGCATTTGTAAGAGAGAATGCTACATAATTTGTCTTAGTCAGATTCAATGACAATTTGTATGTTTGAAGCCAATTTGTTATTATTCGCATTCCATTTATTGTTTTGATTTTAACATCCTCCCAGTCATTGCCCGAGAACAGTAAGGCACTATCATCTGCATACGAAATAGTTAATCCACTTGTATTTTGTTTCAGTAATGAGTTAATATATGAAATAAAAAGAATAGGTCCCAATACTGTACCTTGGGGAATACCAATTTTAATTTTTAGTTTATTACTTACAATATTGTTAATTTTTAATATTTGATACCTGTTTGATAAATAACTTTTTAATAGTTTTAAAGCTATTCCCCTAATGCTCAAGAGGGAGAGAACATCAAAAAGCTTGTCGTGAGGCACCGTATCGAAAGTTTTGCAAGGTCTAAGAAAAGAGCAATGCATCTTTTATCAATGTTTAGGTTATTGACAATCTCTGTTACAAGTTTGTGAATAGCATCCGTAGTGCTGTACCCCCCAACAAAACCAAACTGACTGACAAAATGTTGTTTTGTTTGAAAAAAACACATTCAGTCTTTCTTTGAGGCATTTTTCAAAAAGGTTAGCAAAGTTGTTAATTATGCTTATTGGTCGGTAATTTTTAATACATGTTTTGGGTCCTGATTTATGAATGGGAGTAACTATGACCATTTTAAATACACCAGGTATTTTTCCAGTAACTAGAATTGAATTATTAGTGTGTTTGTTTTATAGTTTCTGATTTTATTCCATCATGGCTTGGTGAGCCATTATTTTTTAACGTATATATTTGCTTAATTAGTTCATTCTTTGTAATAGGGGACAGGAAAATCAAGTTTTGAATACCAGTTTCCATCGGGCATTCCTGCCTGGGTAAAGGAATAGATTTTTCCATTTCAATTCCAACGTTAATGAAATATTCATTAGCCATATCACACATATCATTAAGCTTCTTACTCCGATCGTTTTCTATATTAGTAATATGGGTGCTCTTATCCTTGCTTTCATATGTAGCGTTTTCTCATATTTGTTTTATTAATTATTTTCAACCTCTCTTCGATAATAGTTGTTTTTTGCTTAGATATTAATTTATTTAAATAATTGCGATATTCTTTATATTCTATTTCAAGTTGAGGATTATAATTATTTAAAAGTTTTTTTTCATTCTATCTTTTCTTTATAGATGTTATAATACCATCAGTAATCCAACTTTTCATTTTTTGTGTTTTTTAATTTTTATATTTGAAGTTTCTGTTGCTTTAGTTATCATATCTTTGTAAATATTTAAGAATGTTTCTGCGGCAATTTTAGGATTTTGTTCTCATGTAAGTAACTGTGGTCCAGATATTGTTTTAAGTTATTTATATTAAGTTTACTTTTTGTGATGAACTGATGTTCATTTGATTTTGCTTCGCAGGTTGGGTTTGTATTGTCCACAAATAGCATTATTGGACTGTGATCTGTTAGGTCACTTTCAATAACAACTGAGTTAAAGCTTAAGGCGTTTAATTTCAATTTATGATTCACAAATAAATGGTCCAAACAAGTTCTCGAATCTGATCTAGTTACTGAATTTATATATGCCACAAAGCCAAGGGCTGACATTGTAGAAAGATAATTGGCCACATTATTATCGTTTTTATCTAAAATATTTATATTGATATCTCCCAGAAAAATTGTAATATTTGCATATATTGAGGTTTCTAAGAAATACGTAATGAATATCATTAATAAAGTCGATTTTTGGTACAGGTGGGGGTTTGTAAATTGCCATTACATTAAAAGTTCTGTTACTCATTTCAAACAAAATTCTACTAGGGGTTGCTCTTGAATGTGTTAACTGAGTATATGAGAAACTGACATTAATTTATTTTTCATTAAAATGTGTTGTGGTATCAGAGCAATTAAATATAATGAAGTTATTTATACGGTCTTCTCTCTCAAAATACTCCTGGAACATATACTCGAGTGTTTCTGCAGATTGCTGGGTTGTGTTGCTGACAGATCGAGAGGAAGACCCTAAAATTTTCAGGGATTCAACCTCAGTTGCCATCAAATTCAGTTTCTCCTTGAGAAAATCATTGTTTTCCTTTAAAAGAACATTCTTATTCTGAGTTTCCTTGTTCAACAATTTTAAATTAGTAATCTCCATCTTACTAGCCTTATTAACAGTATTAGCATTGGTATGAAGGGAATTCAATTAATTCAAACAAATTAATTAATAATTAAATATATGCATAAATAAATAATAAAATAAATTAATAAATATGTTTATCACGTTCACGTTCAATGCGAATAGCGCATATATCAGTTGCTTTTATAAATGGTTTCTATGCGGGAAGCGTCTGCATGCGCAAGGGTCACCCGCATCAGCAACACAGACACAGCTTTTGAAAACCGGTTCAGTAGTGTAAAGGTTAATGGGAAGAGTGCGCCTATTAGTTTAAAAAATTATATTTGTATTGTATTATACTTCTTTGTAATTGTTGACATATAGATGTAAATAAATGAAATTAAATTAAATAGAGCACACTCTATGCTAGACACATCCACAGTACCTACTGGCAGGTGCAACTCAAATTTGTGAGGTATTTTTGGCTTATATGGGCAATATTCTTCCACGCAAGAATTATGTGTACCTACAACTATATCTTGCATTCTCTAGTTAGTGTTGAGCCTAGGATTGATAAATGCAAGCAAATAGATCTTAAGACTATTGTTTAAGATTTTTAATTCCCTGTCCGATGTTAGTATGCTCAACCATTTCATCATAGAACTTATGGACTCAATAACTATATTTGAATGGCTATGAAAATGGCAAGCTTAAATCAAAATATTAGCTTTTTTTCGCAGGAGTTACTCTTTCTTTAATAGGCAAATCATGTCGGTAAACTTATAATTTGGTGATTGACAATTGTGATTTTCCCTTTTGAAGAGGACAAACAAAATCCAATGACAGTGGTCACATTCAAATTTCACAAAAATTACATTTTTGGAAAAAGGTTCATATAATTTTACTTTAAAAAAGAGAAGCGAGGGGTGAACCACGTTTTCTGGGGTTAAACGTCAAAAATAATTAAGTTAAATTAATATTAAGCATTACTGTCTTTGGAAAAATTAGGTAACTTTAGTTCAGAATATATTTTTTGTAATTTTAAAAATAATAGATATGTCCATTGAAGAGTCATCTGAACCACTCTGTATATTTTGGAACAATTGCAATGTACTAATTATATGTAAAAAATAGGCTTATCTGTAAATAAATTAGTAATATTATGCTAATGTTTATTTATTTATTTACGGACAAAATCCATTTTTTACAAAAAACATATAAATTGATAGAATGTAATGTAACAATAACACTAAAAACCTAATCAACAGCAATACAAACAATCATATGTCATTTAAATACATCACTAAATTACCGAAAACCAGTAGGAATTAAAAAAATAAAATAAAACATCAAAATTAAATCAACAACCAAAGAGCAGTCCTCTCAAACTCATATCAAAAACAAGTAAGTACATAAGATCTACAAGCCTGCCAAGCCTAAGTGTTTTAATTGAGTAGAGAATTGTTTGGGGCTACAGAAAAAGTCAAGAGATGTATGATTTGCAAGAGATAAGGATCTAGGAAAAAATGAGTATTTAGCATAGTTTGTTCCATGAAAGGTTACATGGAAAGACTGGCGACTTCGAGTATTAAATTGTGGAATATAGAGATTGATTTGGCTTGTTAAATGGAAGCTGTCAACAACAGAATTAATGATTTTATAAAGAAGATGAACATCTCTCAGTGCTCTTCTAGTTGATAGTGGCATCAAATTCAATCTTTGGTGCAAGCCTTCATAATCTAATTCATTATTAAAGAATTTAAAGTTTATGTATTGCAAGAACTTTCTCTGCACTCTCTCAATTCTTGAAATATGAACATCGTAATGGGGATTCCAGACAGAAGAAGCATACTCTAGGTGACTTCTAACCAGACTGCAATAAAGGATTTTAAGCGCATGCTGTTATGAATATCTGCAGTATTTCTCTTAATAAAACCCAGCATCCGCAAAGCTCTATTAACAATGGATCTGATGTGGTCAGTATAGGAGAGTTCATAATCAAGAGTAATCCCAAGGTCTGAGATGGACTCAGACTGCAAAAGAGTGTTGCCCGAAATGGCATAGTCATAAGATGTTTTATTACGTTTTTTGGAAAATATCATAAGTTTGCCCTTGTTTGCATTCAATTCCATGCCATTTAGGGCACATCACTCTACAAATTTATCCAAATCATGTTGAAGGCCCAGACTGTCCTCCAGATTAGATATACCCTTAAATAGTTTTAGATCGTCTGCAAAAAGCAAAAACTGACTCTTTCCAAAGCACATGCAAACATTATTAGGGAAAATAATAAACAACAAAGGCCCAATGTGAGATCCAAGTCAAGTCAAGTCAAGCATGCTTTATTGCCACAGAAAAATTCAAATAAATTTTATGGACAAAGCGAATTAAAATAAATAAACTAACCATAGTAGAGCAAATACAAAACAAAACTTAATATATACAATAATATATACGATAAAAATAGAACAACAAGCAATTTTCAAATTGAAATTGGTCACGATTTAACAAAAAAACTATATTACAGATCATAAGCAGTTGAACTAGATCCACAGGAAGTAGACAAACATAGGGTAAGGAACTCAGTGTAATCAAAATATGAAACATACATTATAGCGAAGCATGCTGTTGGGAAAAATAAGGAAGGTCATGTCGGTGAACTTGACTCGGACAATGTGCATAGGCTGCAGAGGTGAAAATACCGAGTAAAAGTAAACAAAACATGACTAAAATTGATAGATTGGTATTTAATTTTGTGTAATTCCTGTATATCCGAAAAATCACTCATTCGTCAAAAAGATAATCCTATACCTATTATAAAAAATATATATATAATATAAAAATTCTTCACCGCCGCACATGAAGCCCAAGACCTTAATGGAGAAAAAAATAAAATCTAATTCACGCAAAACTCATTTATAGAAAGGCAAGGTCTTTCTAGTAGGTGAGCTTTCGTTTTTTCACGAAATTTAGCAAATGTAGGGATGGATCTAAGATGTAGCGGGAGTGTATTGAGGGACCCCTGAAGTTACAGTAATCTCATGTGACAGAAAGTTATTAACCTTTACCAGCTGTGTACGATTGGTTAAATAACTCTGCACCCAATTAAGTAGTGCACCGGAAACACCAAGGGTTTTAAGTTTACTGAGTAGAATATTATGTAGCACTTTGTCGAAAGCTTTGCTAGAGTCTGTATATATAGCATGAACTTCCAAACCCAGCTCCAAGGCCTGAACAATAGTAGAAGAATAGTTTAGTAGATTTAGTTCAGTATTATGGCCTCGACAAAAGCCAAACTGCTCATTGATTATTAAAGGGGAAAATACAGAACTAAAATACTTAGTAACAAGTTTTTCAAATATTTTGGGAATTACACTAATAATACTGATAGGTCTGTAATTTCTAACATCGGAATTATCGCCTGATTTATGGATAGGAATAATAAAACTGGTTTTCCACAAGTCAGGAAAGTAACCCTTATCCAGGGATTTATTAAATATAATTTGAATAGGTAATGCCAGGATAAAAGCACAATTCTTCAAAAATACGGGATGTACACTATCTGGGCCAGGCCCCTTTGAAATATTCAGTGCAGCTAGCTCAGAGTAGACATCCGATATAGTAATTGAATAATCACAGACATGTAGATTTTTTAGAGAAGGTTCTCCTGGGAAAACAGACTGATTCACAGAGTATACATAGCTAAAATACCTAGAAAACAGATCAGCCACCCCAGGGCCCATTTCAGACTCATCATCATCCAAATGAAGTTTAGAAGGAATAAAAGATGAACCACGCCTGGAATTGATAAAATTCCAAAACTGATTCGGGCTATCATTCAAAGAATGTGCAATGTTATAAACATATGAATTGTAACAGTATCTAGAAAGTGTCTTACATTGGAACCTCAAACCTGTTAGTACGGCGGTTAGTCAGCGATATTGGGACCAACCTTGCATTTTTGAGTAGAGCATTGAGATTTGGCACAGTGGTAGTATACATATACCCATACCTCACTTTTAAGAAGTGGAACCAAGTTTGCAACCATGGGAGAGCGGCGGTATGGCGGGTTACATATCTGCCAAAGGCAAATTTGAGGAAATCGCTAAACGAGCACACCCGATCGTTTCTATGGGTGAATATCACTCACAAATATTACGGAAGGTGTTTTGAAACGTAACTGGACGTCGGGTGGTGGCAGGTTGCCTACCCTCTAGGTGCAGAAACTAATAAAATCGATTTTGTAGTGCTAAGCTGAATATTGTAAGCTTGGGTTCTTAATAAAACTCCAACAATTCTTGTTTCAGTACCCTTTTTTAATGTCAACAGATACAACTGACAATGACTGACTTCTCGAATGTCGCTTTGCCTTTTCTTACCTTGTTTGTTGTCGTTCTGAGGGCGGGTTGCGCCTTCTCTCATAACTCTCGCTTATCCTGAAATAAGGTCTATTTGCCATAGAATCAATTGTTATAACAATAGTCTTAATTAAAAATAAACTGTAATTTAGTATAAGCGATAGACATGCAAGGAGGTGCAGTCCGCCTTGAAGGCTCCCAATTTTCTACTATAAGGTAAGTACCCTTGTCTCCCAATTTAGATCGGAAAAACCTTTACCAGCGACTGAGACTTATCACCGCAGACAGGAGCAGTTTACAACAATTAATCAAGACCTGGAGAAAGTTAAAATTTGGGGCGACAGAAATTTGGTCCAGTTCAATGCAACAAAGCCCCAAGCAGCCACGTTTACCAAGAGGGCCAATACGGCGGGCCCTGACATCATTATGGCAGGATCGACCATTCCTTCATCCTCGTCAATCGGACTGTTAAGTGTCTCGGTCACCAGCAATATGTCCTGGCATGACCACATTCCTAACATCGCAAAATCAGCCTCCCAGAAGCTTGGTGCGCTATTTCGCAACAAAAAACTGTATACACCGCAGCAGTTGCTCTTGCTCTACAAAGTGCAAATAAGATCGTGCTTAGAATTTTGCTCACATATCTGGGGTGCCGCACCAAAGCACACCCTAAAGCTGCTTGATTCCATTCAGAAGCGAGCTGTACGTCTCATCGGCGACCCGGAGTTGACCCGGAATCTGGATTGGAACACCGCAGACATGTGGCCGAGATGTTCCTGTTTTACAGACACTTTCATGGCAGATGTTCCCAGGATTTGGCCCGCCCCTGCCAACGTCTGTCAGACAGTCGTGACGGGCGGCGGGAGCGCACCAATTCGTCGTACAACTGGAAATACCTAGAACATCGCTCTACAAGATCTCCTTTGTCTGGCGCACTGCATCACTGTGAAACTCACGCCCAGGACATCTGTTTCCCCTTAATTACCACCTACAACTATTTAAGAACCGTGTCAATCAACATCTTCGCACACGCACCGCTCGTCGAGCGCCATAGGATCTCCCTTTAGTGTGTGCCACTGCCACAAAAAAATCGGTCATTTCTTTTTTGACAGATTTAGTATCATGAAAGATTTAAATGTCTTTGATGAAGAGCAGCAGAATAGAAAGCGAAGTAGGGACGCTATTGACTGGTCTCTGTATACTGTATCAGAAATCTTAGCAGGGACAGGACCTCATCGATCCGTTACTAGCCAAGCCAGCAAAGATAAATGCAGGAATTACTACCCTGGGTAGGAATCTAAAAGTTTACCAGAAACTAGGGAATATTCGGCGTAATACCAACGCAGATGCGTTAGATGCGGGTCTTCGCATTGAGCATAATTGAAGAACCAATAACCCAAAATGTCACAAGCGCTGCTTCGTACCTTGCGATTCAACCAAGCTTGCTAAAACTTAGAGAGATATTCAGATTGGTTTTCAAGAAAATATCGAGCCATCCGTCAAGTTAGCTACACGGGAAAGTATCGAAGAGGTGAAATCAGCTAATGACAAGATAGAATGAATTTTCTGTGACTAGCACGGGCCAAGAGTCAATCCAACTCATAGACTGACTTTCACAGAAACTAGAAATGCGATAGAAGCCGCTGCAATCAAGAAACTAGACAGTAAAATTTTAATCGCACCCCCGGGTTGGCAGGGGCTCGGCGTATGGTACCACAACAACTGTCGGACAAAGTATGTGCGAGACTTAATAACTTACTCAAGTCTAGGCACGAAATCGGAGCAGTTAGCTAAAGCACGAGACGTTGCACTTGAGCAAGTGATCAAGCAAAAAATACTGAAAAGGAAAGCAGTGAAGATGCACCTGCGTTTCTGTTGGCTGATCTTGCCCGCAGTTATGCCGACAAATTGATTAAGGAAAGAGTGTCTAACGGGTTTGTACACTCCAGCGGCTTTAAGGAAATGCTGCTTAATTCTGAGGGCTTCATACGAGGAGCAGAAGGCCAGACAAGTAGTGATCTCCCCAATCCGGAACCAGCCATCACCGTCAGTGTGCGGCTGGAAAGCCGGCTCGGAAGGATGGAAGCTGTTCTACAGAACTAAGCCTACAGCACAAGAGGCTGGTAAAGTAACGCCGGTGTCATGTAAATATAAAAATAAATGCGCTGGGAAATGCAACTGCGCTAAATCTAGAATCCTTTGCTATGAGTTTTGTTGTTGCCCATGCCCTAAGAACCTTGATTAATACCAAAAAAAGTGCCAAGGTCTGATATTTATGACTCCAATAGATTTAGTATTATTACATTCCGTGATTACATTTAGTACAATGAATAATATTATCCATTTAATAACGATAGGGAATTAATGCTAAACGCTTTAAATGATGCTGTTAAACTGTTTGTTTGTAATAAATATGGCTTTTCTTAATCTTTTAGTTTTCTATCCACCTTACAACCGAGGTAACCTAAAGTTAACTATTTTGATATTATTATATTTATGAGCATAGCGATTTAAGAACGTGTATGGGTCCATTCAGACCTGATTTATTTATATTTTGTTTGTGGAAATGGATTCACTCACAAAAATCCCTAGCTTAACACTACAAAATCGACTGCATTAGGTTCTGCGCCTGAGGGTAGGCAATCTGCCACCACGCGGCTGGTACATACTCCAGTTACGTTCCAGAATATCTCTTGTAATATTTTTGAGTGATACTCACTCACAGAAGAGGTCGGGTGTGCTCGTTTAGCGATTTTCTCAAAATTGTCCCTGGTAGGTATGCAACCCGCCATACCGCTGCTCTCCCGTGGTTGCCAACTTGGTTCCAGTTCTTAAAAGTGAGGTATGGGTATATACTACCACTGTGCCAAATCTCAATGCTCTACTCAAAAATGCAAGGTTGGTTTGACTAACCGCCGTACTATGTAAAAACCTCATAATTAGCTGCTGTATTATTTAATTTGCATTCTTTATGAGCCAATTTTTTTTGAAATGTAAGATTAATCAGACCCCTGACTAAACCATATAGGAAATTTTCTACTAGAAACCTTCTTGATAGGTACCAGTTCATTTATGACACCATAAATGAACAGAGTATGAATAAAGTTTTGACAAATAACCTAAATCTTTTATGTACTTATTTTTTTAATAATAAACTTGCACTAAACCAGGCTAAGACTTACACAATGCAGTTTCATCCTCATGAGGCAAATTACAAAAAAAGTCAATACATTCATTTAAATGGCAAATCAATAAAACAGATTTGTTCTGTAAAACTTTTAAGTATCGTGGATATGTCACTAAATTGGAAAGAACATATAAATGATATATGCAACAAGTGTACGAAGAGCTGTTTTGCTTTGTATCGTTTGTCTCAAATAACTAGTAGAAGTACTGTAAAAACGTTTTATTTTTCAATTATTGAGTCATGTATTAGATATGGTATTGTGCTTTGGGGTGCCTCCTCTGCTTCACAAAGAGTTTTCATAATGCAAAAAAGGGCTATACAATATACAAAAGGGCTATATACAATATGAATTTTAGGGAGTCTTGTAGACCAAAATTTATTTCTGAAAGAATCATGACTATGCCTTTTCTATATATTTTCGAAATTTTAAAATTTGTAAGAGATAACTCAATGGCATTTAAAGCTCTAAATTTGCACCATGATTACAGGACTAGATTTGGAAATGATTATCAGTATGACTTACACCATCTTGAACTTTACAGAGCAAATCCTTACTACATAGGGGCAATTTTGTATAACAAGATACCTATCAGCGTACGTCATTTAAATCAAAGTAACTTTTTATGTTCCATAAATTTTTTTTTATTGGAAAATGCTTTTTATACATTGGAGGAGTTTCTTAATTGTGCACAATGGAATATTAGTTAAATAATTTAAGTGCTGTAATTCTAATATATATATTTTTCTTTTCCTGTATCGCTGTGATTCTGTGATTGTTAAAATAAAATTATTTTTAATGTTATTAATTAGAATGTAAGGTAAATTCTTAGGTAAATCTATTTGTACATATTTTCCTATATCCTGTTTTGCGATCTTTGGAAATAAATCTATCTATCTAAATCTATCTATCTAAACAATGTCATAAAAAATGTTCACCATGTCTTGCATCTCCCTATCACAGAAAAGGGCCTTCCACTGAATAGTTCCCAGATAGTCATTTATAAGTGAGAAATTGGCCGATTTAAAATCAAAATAAAAAGTATTAGCTTGGGGGCTGACAGAATTATGTGATGATTTAGATAATAAAATTGGGAAATTAAGAGGGTGGCCCTCATCTGTATGTTCAGTTTGAGGAAGTGGTGTATGATTTTAAGAATGCAAACTTTAGTGTGATGAATAATTTTTTACTTAATGTAAGTTGGGATCAATTGCTCATAAATTCTGTAGATATTGATGTTGACTATTTTTACAACATATTATACAATATTATTGAAATATGTACTCCAAAGATTCTTATAAAATCTAAATTTCGATTTCCCATCTGGTTTAGTCAAGACCTTAAAATGCTAACTTTTGACAAGAAAGCTGCACATAAGAAATTTAAGTTGTCAAATAGTTCTGCTGACTACTTAATTTTTACTAATCTACGCTCATTGAAATCAGAAAAACCATAAGTTCTATGAAAAACAAAAAAGCGGCGACTGACGATGGAATATCTATCAGGGTACTAGAAAGCCTACCTGATAGGGCCATTGCTGTTCTATCACACGTTGTTAATATTTCTTTTGTGTCTGGTTCCTTTCCATGTTGCTTTAAATTAGCTAAAGTAATACCTCTTTACAAGGGCGGTGATCAATTGACTCCCTCAAATTATAGGCCGATTTCTTTGCTGTCTACTCTCTCTAAGCTTGTTGAGCGCCCAGTGAAGGATCGTCTCTTATCCTTCCTGAATAATCATGATATTCTTACTGAAAATCAGTATGGATTTAGATCTGATAGGAGGAGCACGTCTGATGCAATGTTCGAGTTTCTGTCGGGGGTTTTCCAGGGTATAAATGGGCGAATGGCGACTGCGGCAGTGTTTTGTGACTTGTCAAAGGCCTTTGACTGTGTGAGTCACGAGGTGCTGCTGCGGAAACTCTTTGCTTACGGGATTCGAGGCGCGGCACTTCGGTGGTTCGAGAGCTACCTGTGTGGCCGGGAGCAGTCTGTCCACATAGATGGTGTGTCATCTAGCAGACAGCGTACTTCATGCGGCGTGCCCCAGGGTTCTGTATTGGGGCCAATCCTTTTTTTATTATATGTGAATGATTTGACTATGCTTCAAATTGCTGGGCGCTTTACGCTGTTTGCAGATGACACTACCGTACTGTGGCGCGACAAGGATCCGGGGCGGCTGCTGCGGGATATTGGGTTGGATCTCAGAAGGATTAAGCAGTGGTGGGACGCCAATCGCCTCTGCTTGAACATGTCTAAAACTAACCTCATCGGCTTCAACTGTCCTATTGATGGCCTTATATTTGGTGACAACACCATCCAGGCTGTGAACTCTTCTAAGTTTCTGGGTTTGTGTATTGACGAAGACTTAAAGTTCCATACTCATATCGTTAAGTTGAATAAAAGATTGGCATCTGGTTGTTTTTCTGTTCGGGCTACCTTTCGAGAGCTTGGTGGAGAAGCTGCGCGTAACGTGTATTATGCCCTTATTGAGTCACATCTCAGATATGCCTTGCCCTTCTGGGGAGCTTGCTCTCGAAATCTTTTTCAATCTGTCTTCGTTCTGCAAAAGAGAGCTGTTCGAAATCTCTGTAATGCGCATCCAAGAAACCAATGTAAGCCCCTTTTTATCAAGCACTCTATTCTGACCCTCCCATCTTTATTTATTCTGGAAATGGCTTGCCTAATTCATAAAAATAAGTATCAATTTCCCAATCCTCAGCTGGTATATGGTACACGTCAGATTGGCAATGTTCCCTTGCCCATTCCACATTCCAGCCTTGTCAGGAATTCCTTGATTTACAGTGGCATCAAGATATACAATCATGTTGATCTGCGGATTAGAAATATTCGAGACTTAAAAGCCTTCCGTAAAAGTTTAAAATGCTCTTTATTGCAGAGAGCTTTCTATTCTGTTGACGAGTTTTTCGAGCAGAACTAGAAGGCTCATTATATTTTATTATTAACTCATGAAGTGTGTGTTCCAATAATGAGTTATGAAAGTTTTATTGTGATAAATGGCTGCAATAAGCCATTACAATTTTGACTGTGGCTGCAATAAGCCATTACAATTTTGACTGTACTAATGCAGGTACTGTGATAATGTGTATTGCGGAGGTAATATTTGCCATTTAATATGTTTCAAGTCACCACACTTATGTTTTCCTGTTGTTTTTTTTTCTTTTTGATTTTGCTTCGTTTTGTTTTGTTTTATATTTTGTATACATCTTATAAAGCTTTGTCAATAAGAAATGTTACATGTAATATTTTTTGGACAATAAAGCACTTTAAATAATCATTATGTAAAGACAAAGCTAAGAAGGATTATGATACATACATTAATAATATTCAAGTAAATCTAAAAACTGACATAAAAATGTTTTGGAACTACATTCACTATAAAAATAACACTAATGATATACCTCCTGTTATAATGTATAATAATGAAAAGTTTGAGGATGAAAATCACATTGTGGAGGCCTTTGCTAATTATTTTGCAAGTGTTTATGAAGATCCCAAAGATTCAGTAGCGGGTATCCCTAATGACTTTGGATTTAATCTTAATGCCTATGAGTTCAGTATTAGAATCTCAGAAATATTTGAGAAACTATCTTCATTGGATATTTCAAAGGGACCTGGTCCCGATAATATACCGGGTACTTTTCTGAGAGGGTGTGCCTTTGCATTGTCACGACCACTATGGATTTTATTTAACAAATCGCTCTGTGAAGGTTGTTTCCCACAAACATGGAAAGTATCCTATGTGGTTCCAATATTTAAAAATTGTGGGAATAAGGAACATGTGGAGAATTATAGACCCATATCCTTAATGTCACTGATACCAACAATTTTTGAGTCTTTTGTATCTGAATTTATGACTCACAAGTTTAGGAATATCATAGTCACTCAACAGCATGGATTTTTGGATGGCAGATCGATTTCATCTAATCTACTTGTTTATGTGGAGAATATTGTTGAAACGTTGGAATCAGGTTTTGGTATGGATTCAGTATATGCCGATTTTGCTAAGGCGTTTGACAAGGTCAACATCGGCATATTGGTCAAAAAACTTAGTGCACATGGTATTCAGGGTGTACTGCTGAAATGGTTTAGCTCGTACCTAACTAAAAGAAAGCAAATTGTGAGGATTAAGTGCTTTCTTTCTAGACTTGTAGATGTAACTTCTGGTGTTCCTCAAGGAGCTCCTCTTGCCCCCATTTTGTTCAGCATTTTTATGAATGATGTTGTGTCTTCATTTCAGTATTGTAGTTTTCTTATGTATGCTGATGATATTAAAATTTTCTTACCAATTCACCAAACTGATTCCATCTTGAAACTTCAGGCTGATCTGGATGGGTTTTATCAGTGGTGTTGTGCCAATGAAATGCAACTTAATATCTCAAAATGTAAATATATTCAGTTTTCTAGGTTGAAAAATAAGACTACAAATAGATATTATTTTAATAACACTTATATTGAGCAAGTTCAGACTATAAAGGATCTTGGAATAATTTTTGACTGTGGGTTTACTTTTTATCATCACATTGAGGTTTGCAGGAACAAGGCTATGAGGATGTTAGGATTTATAAAGCGCAACACAAGGGATTTTAATGATATTTCAGCTATTAAAATGTTATATGTGTCATTGGTGCGACCACATTTGGAGAACTGCTCCACTGTGTGGTCACCCTATTTTGGATCTTATCAAAATGCTTGATGGAGTTCAGAGAAAGTTTTTAAGGTATATTGCCTATAAATTAAATATCCCAGTTGAAAATGTTAACTATGATAAACTGGAAAAGATGTTAAACATAGGTTCTCTGAAATCCAGAAGAGATGCTGCTGATGTCATTTTTACATTTAAAGTTGTAAATGGGCTATGTGACTGTCCTGACCTTTTGATTAAGTTAAATTTTTTGGTACCATCAAGATCTTTACGTGTACATAGGTGCTTTGAATTACATCAGCATAGGACATTATATGGTCAGAATAATGGTATCAATAGGCTTATGATGAATTGCAACATGTGTAAGACAGATTTTTTTAACACGACCTTATACAATTTAAAAAAATCCTTTAAAAATCTCTCCTATAGTTAGTGTTTATTGTATCATCCACATTTTATACTTTATTGATGCATGCAATTTTTGTATTTGTTTTTTTATTTTTATAAGTAGCATAATTAGCTTTAAATTCTATTAGTATTAAGTCTAGGTTATAGTTTCATTGTATAAAGACTATGAACTCTGTAACCGATTGGGTGTAACCCGTTAATTTGAATAAATAAATAAATAAATAATTTAAATAGCCTTTATGAACCTATTGTGTAATTATTTATATATATGTAGATACCTACTATGTTAAAATATAAGACATTATTTTCATACTAAATTTAAAATACAAATATTCTAGAAAACATTACTAGCGCTATGTTCTTAACTGTATTGTGTCAATTAAGCTACAATAGCCTTTTTGCAAGTTTCTGAAAATTATAATCAAATATCCATCTTCAATAAGTCAATGATGATTTGAAAATAGCTTCCAAGAGCATCATTAATCTGTGAGAAGATAAAAAAATAAAAATGGTATAAGCAATGTGTATTCACTATTTATATTGCTCCAAAAGTAAACAGGCATTTAACTAGGTTAGCTCTGGCTCATTTTTTTGAAAAATATGATTAAAACACACCAGAAATGACACAAAGTCTCAAATAGGATTAGTACAGTACATAATTTTGGAGCTGGCCCCATTTAGTCCTAGATAGTTTCCCCGACCGCTATATTCCCAAGTTCAAAATTCTTACTTTGATGAGAGAGTCCAGAGCGTGAATTGTGATTGCCTATTGAAACTGATTCAACTTCTCTCATAATATCATCTACTTCCAATAATTCATCCACCATCCTGTATGCAACAAATAAATTAATAAAAACAACGAACGACAAAAGACTGTTTTGAATTTAAATTTAAAATGTTTTTCCGGTTGTTTGCCGTTTGTTTTGTTTTCTTTTTGCCGTTCGTTCGTTCGTAGTAATGAAAAACTATCGATAGCGCTGTCGAATACTGTCGATTATGATCGACATTTTCACTATCGAAAACAATCGATAGTTTTTAGAAACCGTTGGTTATTTTCATATACGTATAAAAGAATGTCGATACTGAACTAACGCTTATTAGTCGTTAGAAGTTAGGGTAGAACAGATTAAATACTAGAGTCTAGAGAAAGCACACCTTCTTCCATCCATCCGTCCACCCATACGTTTTTTCACTTCACCCATGGCCCTCCGCTCGCTACTGGGGCTCAAGGAAAGGAAACTAACCAAGTGCTAACCAAAACTAACCCAAGACATACCCAAAATCAAGAAAAAACTGTTTAGAAATATAACCTTATAAAAAATAAGCTCGAAAATCTAATGCCACCTTAGGCCGCGTTACACCTGAATATAGGCAACCACTTATTTGGAATTGGTTGCCTGGCGCTAGAGGGAACACGTTTTACACGAACGGTTACAGACAGCCTGCAAAATACATTCCCATCACAGATACCGCCTGACGTGCGTTACATTTGTAACGTTTACATCTGAATGTCTAATATTATTCTTCAGGGATAGCCCTCCGCTCGCTTCGCTCGCTACAGGGACGCAACGAACAAACACTAACCCAAGGCATGCCCAAAATCAAGAAAAAAACCTTTTTACATAACCTCAAGGAATAAAAAAATAGGAATAAAACTAATCAAGGCGAGAAGCCGCGGGTAAAAGCTAAAAGTGCCCTATATTCTTTACTATACCTTTGAAAATATCTGTACAAAATTTCATGATGACGGAACAGTTTATGCGTGAAAGCGTAAGAAACAAACAAACACTTTCGCATTTATATTATTAGTTAGGATTCTTTACTGGCAGCTTCGGAGTGGGTTAATTCACTGCACAAATTCGACACGAAAATCTACAAAGCTTAATCTTTTACCAGAAGAGTCAATAACCAAATTTTGCAAATTTTAGAAGAGGGCTATGACTCAATATTGTTTTAAACGTCTGGGCATCTGAATAATACTTTTGACAGTTCGTTTAATTTAAAATAACAATATGCTTTTTTTTTATCGTCTAAAATCCGTTTAAAAACTATTTTAAATGGCATAATTGCATAAAAATCCGGAAATCCGGACTTTTTTAGGACGATGGCTGTGGATTCGGACGTATTTGTCGTGGATTTTGAAGCGAAAAGTCATTTTAAATTCAACCGTCCATTAAAAAAAACAAATTTTGCAAATTATAGAAGAGGGCCATGACTGAATATTGTATTAAAAGTCTGGGCATCTGAATAATACTACACTTTTGACGGTTTGTTTAATTTAAAATATGCTTTTATATCGTCTAAAGTTTGTTTAAAACCGATTCTAAATGGCAAAATTCTATAAAAATCCTTCACGGACGTTCTGGATTAGCTTGCTCCTCAATGCGACGGCTTATAATGCCACAATCGGTTTACACGTTTCCGTCCCTCCATTTCCGTCCCATTTGCCGAGATTTACCCTCATACCGCCGCGTAAGATGTTAACACATCAAAAACCATGCAGACCCATAGACCATCTGCAGACTTACAAACAACTAGTTGCATCGCGAAGACATGGCGCGAACGTAGGGTGGACGGGTCGATAGGACAAGGTGTGCTCTCTTTAAACTCTAGTCTTCGACATGGGCTAGAGCTCCTGTTGTCTGAGATCGAGAAAAGTCTTGAATACTTTGTTGTGCTTATAGATCTATTTTAACATTAGAATCATAGATAAATATTTATATTAGAATAAAGAGACGGGAGGAAGAGAGAAGGTCAAGAGAGGTAAAGCAACAAGACTTGCGCCTAGCCGAACCGTTCAAGTTTCGAACCCGCAGTTCAACGTTATTATTGTTGTAATATGTTTTGAATGGTGGGTTATGGATGGAATATATTCGCGGAAACACATGCAAGCTGTTGTATATCCACTATAATACGGCTCTTGACCCAATTTTTTGTATCATTAAACTAATATTCCACTTCACGCATAGCCCTCCGCTCGCTTCGCCCGCTACGAAGGCTCAACGAACAGGATCTAACCAAAACTAACCCAAGGTATATCCAAAATCAGGAAAAAAAAATAAGAAAACGCAGTGCGAAAATCCAATCTTACATCTTTTTCAACGATTCACAAAAACGATTATTTACAGGTAGTATCGCGACCGGGGAGCAGCAGTAAGATTCAATTCAATTGGCTAGTATTTGAAAGCGCCACTTGTGTCGCTGTAATTGAGACCGGAACGAGAGATTTCAGTTCATAGTGCACTTGTGAATGAGAGGCGCTTGATTGCCTAGCTACGTGAGGTGACGCATGTCTTCGCGACGCAACCAGTTATTTGTAAGGCAGCAGGTGGTCTAGGGCGACCCGAGTTCAAATCCCGTCGATACATTCACAAGTGCACTACGAACTGATATATCGCGGCCGGAACTGCGAGTTCCTTAGTTGAACGATTCGGCTAGATGCTAGATGCAAATAAGCAACAAGTACATAGAAGTAAAAAGTTACTTTTCCAGAGATGATAGACTCACTTCAAACACACCCTGTAGGGTTGGCAAATTGTTCTGAGAAGGAGTAGGAGTAGAAGCCAATAATCGCGATGAGACGAAAGACAACATAACCGTGATATTTACCAATAATATTTTGATTTTGGTTTTGATGGCTCCTTGGGGAATTGATTTTATTGTTTGTTTAGCAAACTTTTGAATATTGTAATTTTCTATGTGAAATTGTTGCAAAGTTGGTATTAATCTGAATTTGGACGTTGTGAAGTAAAATGCTCTGTATTTGGATTGAAAACATTTTTATATCGTGTTATTTTACATATTGATTTGTCATAACATTATTCCATAAAACATATTTTAAAGTCAGTTGTTACACCATATATTTTCTTTATAAACCACACGCAATAATTTCTTTAAATAAAATCAACAATAATATTCAAAAGCATATTTACGGATACCGAATGTAAAGAACTCGCATTGTAGTTTATCCTACTAGAGCCCAATAAAAACATAATATTCAGTTTTAGGTGATAAAACTCAGACATAATATGCAACATTGAAAGAGTGGCCTCACAGCAAGTTTTTTCCATATAGACTATAAGACATCACACAATTTTTTTCTTTTATATGACATTAGCTTGGTCATTGTTTATCTGAAACTTGAAAATGGAAACAACTGAAAGTCTGAACGGTTTCGCCTTGAGCAATAATTGCTTCAGGTAAGTCCTTCAACAATAAGTATATTTTGAATATTAGTAGGTAATAAGGGTCTTGTTCATATTATGTACCTCCAATCTTGAAGATTTCTAAATATACAATGGAAAGATCACCCTTAATGAAGCACTTAAAAAAAAATGTTAACTGAATCAATATTTTTCTGTAAAATGTCCAATTCAAGAAGAAAATTTGGAAGGTAGGTAGCACATATTTATACCCACACCTCGGTAGCATAGCATAGATATACAACAAAGTAGCATATACATTTAATAAAACTGTTATAGACACTCCTTTTTTTTTTCATATTCTCCTGTATTTTTGGCATGATGTTTTAATATATGAAGATGTCTAATGAAAACATTTTATAACTTCACAATCATATGTAATCTATGCCCCCCAATAATAATGTTATCTATGCCCCCCAATAATAATATTGAACCTACATTTGTACCTTCAATGGCAAGACATAATCAAAAAGACTTGAAATTGCTTTATCAGTTGGTGAATTTACTGGTTGATTGTATTAATTTAATTTATTATTTATATATTTATTATTAATTCAGTATCAGATCCCATAAATATACAGATACAAGCATGTGCCATATTAATGGCCACCTACACTACCACTACTCAAATATTCTACACAAACTGCGAAATCCCTCAGATTAACCATAGACAAATATGTCATTAGCAGAAATATTAATAATAATTACACATTTTATAAATTGGCGAGCCCTTGTAAAAATTCGTTCTAGGAAAATCCAAACTAAAAGTCTTTCTTTGTCTTGTATTTCTAACATTCACAAAAAATGTAATGAGCTATTATATATGTTATATTCCCCTCAAGGGTTTTACCTTCCACTTTTACCTTCTCTGAACAGTTCAGTCAGATCAACTCTGGTACTAAGGCTTTTGTCTCGAGAGTCTAAGTTAGCTAACCGTCAAGGCGATCTGGATTCTTTGGATCGTTTTTAGATTTTGCGAGGCAACTCGGATCATTCTGTTGACCTAAGTTTCAACAAAATGTTATTAAAATCGTAATAATAATAATAATAACAATAATGTCAACATGTGAAATTTCAAGTTGTATATATAAATATCATTTTTCCTTCTTTTTCATACAGCATTTAAGTATTGTGATTTGTTGAGTGTTAATATGTGTATTCTGGTTCACTTTATTGGATAATTGTTAGTTTTAAATTTGTTGTAATTATATTAACTAGTTAACTTTTATTGGGCATAGCCTGTGAAATATCTAAATACAGTACCTACCTAATATGGTATGGTCACTTTTATTTGTCCTCTTTGTTTTTGTTGAGTTGATCAGTGTATTTTTATGAGATTCTACGCCAGTGTATAATTTATAAGTTCCTCAATTACATCTAACATTGGTGAAAGAAAAATCTATGTTATAATAATGCAAATTTAGTTTTTGATTATTTTTTTGGATCACATTGTTGCTTTGTGGAGACATTGAAGACCGATTTTCAGATAATGCTAGAACAACACAATAGAAAAATTTCTATTTCCAGCTGATGACAATGGAAACAACGCTGCTTCTTGACTGGCACTAACATCGGTCAAAACCAACCTCAGCAGAATTAATTATATCACACGAGTGGAAGCGGCCCTAGGTGGTAGATGCATAAGCCTACTCGCATCGTCCGGTGAAAGACCACCCCACCAGAATTGGGGAGCGCTAAGTGGTTTTAACAAATCACGTTCCGCTTCCGCGCTGGTGGTCCCGGGTTTCACAGTAGGAATATATGGACATGATGGTGCTTCCAGGATCAAAATATTCCGGAGGTAAACTCCCCGGCCATTCGGATCTCCGGGCGCTGGGTGGCCCTGGGAGCCCTTCATTCCGCATTTCACAGACAGCAAAGATACCGAACCAATTTAGAATAGATTTCTGCAACATAAGAGGCCTAAATACAAACATAAATTCGGTACACCAACATCTACAAGCAAATAGACCACACATAT
>MU189328.1:18040-52922 GCA_016904865.1 Pissodes strobi | reverse complement strand
TTTTTTTTTTTTAATTAAAATCATAAGGGTCTTTACTTGGGCCATTGCTCATTCCATATATAACCTGACGCACCTAAATGTAGGTTACCTCACCAAAAGAAAAGCCAGGTCCACAGGGACCAGCTTAATAGTTTATAGGGTTGCTAGAAGGTGGAGGAAGATTTTGCTTTGAGTGGGAAATTAACAAACTATTCATTAAAATGAATAGGGGTAGGGGTGATCTGGCATGGCTCTGTTACTTTAAAGTTATTGTACTATCTTATTACATTATATATCCATAGCACTTCATCCAAGTTTATGGCAAATTGCCCTTTCCAGGAACCAGGAACAGAGCCAATAATCAGCACAGCAGAGAACAACAGAATATAGTTCTGGCAACGCTCCATCAAACCGAAACATAAGATCATCGACCCAACTCGGTCGATGATAAGATGTTAAAAAAAAATCTTAACGTACTTTTACAGGGCAACTTCAGCCTGAAAATGTTTTGTGGACAACCCTGTCTAGCAAAACTGTCAAAAATACATGGAACTAACCTAACTTTTCAATTTTTCCTCTGCATGTTGCTCTCAAATATAAACAACGTGAAGCAGAGTATAAAATAATTAATTTCTCTTCTAAAAATGCCTAAAATCAAATCGGAAAAGAAAAGCCGAATACACAATGCAGTTGCTAAACAAGGTAATTTTGTATTAATTGCTCCTAGATAATAGTTAATTCAGGAAATATATAATTTTAGGAATTATGTTCAACAAGGACTTTGGCCAGCATATTCTCAAAAATCCCATGGTTATTACATCAATGGTAGAAAAATCTGCTTTAAGACCAACTGATACAGTTCTTGAGATAGGTCCAGGTACTGGTAATATGACAGTACGTCTTCTGGAACGAGTAAAAAAAGTAATAGCATGTGAAATTGATACACGACTCGTAGCTGAATTGCAAAAGAGAGTACAGGGTACACACTTACAATCTAAGCTGCAGATTGAAGTTGGAGATGTTCTTAAGAAAGATTTACCGTTTTTCAATGTTTGTGTAGCAAATATACCGTACCAAATATCCTCTCCTTTAGTTTTTAAATTATTGTTGCATCGGCCATTTTTTAGATGTGCAGTACTTATGTTCCAAAGAGAATTTGCACAAAGATTAGTGGCTAAAGCTGGTGATAAATTGTACTGTAGGCTGTCTGTGAACACACAACTTCTAGCTCGAGTGGATATGCTAATGAAGGTAAGTAAGGTAGTTGCTAGTTCTCAAATCAAATTAGAATTGGTACCTAGTTGCACTGAAAAATGAGAACGTTTTAAGCAAAGACATGAATAGTTTCTTTTTAGCCATTTGTCCATGGCATTGAAACATACTAGGGTATAAAAATGTTAAATTGATTTTTTTCCTGGTGTTAGAGCCAGCAGTAACACAAAGTTAATATGCATGGCAGAACCATGTCACATATAATAGATATTTACAATAATGTTTCAAAGATTTTATTCTCATTTTTTTTTGTTGTTTCCATTTGTATTTGCCATTCCATATATTATAAATGCAGCTGCATATGAAAACCAGGATTTTTCGTTTTTCCGATGCTTTGCTAACTAAGTAGGTACTTCTTGTGACTGTATACTTTCCAAATTAATGTCAACAATTATTGTGTTCTGTATATACCTATATCACCTGAGCTGATGCAGACAGTATCTGTTCATAAAACTAATTGTATGCCTTTCTTTATGTTTTTCAATAATTTTTGTCATTGTACTTAACTAGAAAATTTTGAAAAGTAAATATTCTTTTAATTCAGGGTTCATTTAAGTACTGAATTTGCACACGATACTCCTATTTGGGTCACATGAATGTTGAGTTTTTCGGTCTGTTTAATTGTTTATATTTTATTTAATTTATGTTTAATTGTTCTGTTATTTTATATTTCATAATTTCTCAACAAGATTTATTTGTATAAGCTCTGATGGCAATAGGAGAATGCATCTGGGCTTGCAGTGACCTAGTGCAGGTTTGGCCCTGCAAACTATTAGAGAAAAAAGTCTTGGCATACCTACAGTGAGTTAAGAAACTGACTCAGTAAATTGATCTTTTGTGACGTAGACTCAGCGTCTTTAAGCTCAGCATTTTATAAAAAAAATCAAATAATCTGGCAAAAAAAATTGCATTGATCAGGCATTATAAAATTATGGAAAAACTAGAGGATCAACATATTATCACATAGGTACAAATTTCCAGACTCTTGGTTTTAACACAAGTACGCTTAACAAATTAAAATCATGTGGCAACCACAAAAGCATTATTTGAGAAATTCTGTTCTATGATGTGAATGGGGACATTATCCCAGAAACATATATTCACCTGGTGAACGTCTCTTACTTTTATTAGTGATTAATTAATAATAATAATAAATACTTTATTATTAGCTTCAAGCTAGCAGAATTATAATTATTTTTTATACTACTTAATAACAATTTATTCCTTGATTGGATAGTCTCTTGAATACAATACAACATATGTTCATTCTACATTAATACAGTCTCTCTTATTTTTGTTTGATACCTTCTTTTGAATTCAGTCAATATACTCGATTACCTTGAAATTGATTTGTGGAGCCAAAGGCTATCAATTTCAAGGTAAAAATGAATCCTCCACAACAATATAGAACATATTTACAATATACTCGATTGTTTCGTATTATCAGGTAGGTTATTAAACATTCTTATACCATTGTGGAATATATTTTTTTCATCAAAAAATGTTCTTGGTACAGGGTGGCTAGTTTTCGAGTATGCATGTGGATCTCAAAAACCTTAATAAATATAGTGTCAGTCATATTAGGACAAAATTGCGCATTGAAGTGTCTAACAATATGCCGTTTATAAAGTTTTAAATATCTGAGTATTTCCGGCAAAATCCCAAATTTTAAAAAGTCACTTTATTTTTTTCCTGGGCATATTTAAAAACGGATTTCAAATTGAATTTCACTTTTGCATTGCCACTTCTTCCGCACTATCCAACTTTGTTTATTTTTTTTTTTTAATTATTTATTTTGCTTTGGCGTAATTTTGAATTTTTAAATACGAACTTTTTCCAAAATTACGCCAAAGCCAAATAAATAATTTAAGCAATTGACTTGGCAATTGATACAAAAATAAGAAATTAAAAAATAAGAAAAAAATAAGAAAATTAAAAAATAAGAAAAAAATAAGGAAATAAAAAAAATTCAAAATACTCTAAAAACTATGTGCAAAACAAATAAAAAAATCAAGTTTGTTTTTATAAAAATGAAAGTTGATGATGACCCCCTTGAAGACGAAACGTCGGATTTCAGCTTAATACCAATATTGGATAGAGCGGAAAATGTAACAATGCAAAAGTGTAATTCAATTTGAAAAAGGTTTTTAAATAAACCCAGAAAAACATATATAACGATGTTTCAAAATTTTTTTTTTTTTTCGGATATCTCCGGAAATACCCGGAATTTTAAAACATTCTAAACGGCATATTGTTACGCACCCAAATGCGCAAATTTTCCCGAATTTGACCGACACTATCTCTCTTACGGTTTTCGAGATTCCACGCACTCTCTAGAGTCCTGACATAGAAATTTCTTGTATTTCGGTCATGAATAGCCTTAACTTGTATACAATATTGTTGTAAATTTTCTGGTAAGGAGCCTTGTAGAATTACATAAATGTTTATGTAAGTAAATAGTTTGTTTCACTCAGTACCCCTACATAATCGAACATTATCTTAATATTCGCTCGCCTGCTGCAGTTCAGTATCACTCTTAAACGAGGGGCAAATCGCTGTTAGAATTTTTTTGTCTACGCTGAAACAGATCGACCCTAGGTATGCAAATTAACAAAGAAAAGTTCCAAAATAATTAAATTCACCGGCAAAATTAGAATGCACTCGCTATTATAAAACGCTTTAAAAACGCACTTTTGCAAGCAAATCCCGAGACGCAGGTAAAGAGAGGGTCGAGTCAAGCCTTGGAGATACGCGGCACACTTATTTACGTCTCTTTTTAATACATTGTCCTAATGTGTGAGATCGGAATTTTAATAGCCTCTTGTCGCACTCACACATCAAATGGGGACTTTTGCCTATAAAACCGCCACCGCAAAACGAGATCGGCAGAAAGAAATCCACTCGCGAAAGCTTGAGACTGGTTAAAAGAGTAAGAAAAACCCACTCGCTTTGCAAAAAGCTTGAGACTGGTTAAAAGCGCAAAATAAATCCACTCGCTTTATTAAAAGCTTGAGACTGGTTAAAATTTCCATCTATTTTCAATTTCTCTAATTTTGGCTAGAGACTGGTGTCCGATTCCACTCGCCAAAACTCTTATTCAAATTTTCACATATTCTGATATCCAATTAGAGTCAAGTTTCTCACACCCTTTAGATAATTTTGCAATTATAAAAGGAATTTAGCTAATCAGTAATTTTCCGGAGCCAAATAAAATTAAGAACAAATGCTAAAACCACAGCCATAGGCGCAGCTCGCAGGGGAGTCCAGACGGCTTCTTTACAGATAAGTAAATTATTTGGGTTCACTTAAATTCATTACGATTTAATATTTGACATCATTTTAAGGGACGGTCGTACTTTCAAAGCCTCATGCTTTAGGGTGATCAGATTCTCGTAAATTACGCGGTTTTAGTTAGATTTCGGATGGGGAGGTGATGGTGACCAAAGATGTTCAAGTAAACTTAAACTCTCTTATATCCGAATAACAAGTTGGGCTAATAGTGTTAAGATTCTTAAACAAAGGGTACAATAGTCCTACGGGACGCAAAAAGAGCCTACGGGACACGAAAGGATCCTTCGGGACAACCCCCCAAAAGAACCTTGTGACGTAATTCCGTGGGGGTATCTAAAAATATATATATTATACGTCTTGGTCAGATCTTATCAGCTATGCTCTCAGCTTGTTACTAATTATCTTTAGTATGTGCATGTATACGAGGTGGTATGTATATTATTATATTTTCCGTATGAGTAATGTGAATGTATTGAGCATAGAGCACAATGTAAGGGCACATGCTTTGGATTTTCTTATTAAGCGGTCACGGTTTACTTCTTGGTTCGGGGCCTGATTGAAATATCGTAACTTAATTCTCGCAAATAATGTGTTTCTTTCTTATGTACATGTTTCCTTTAATAGATAAATTCATCTCATGTTGTATTCGAGTTTTTTTATAGATTAAAGGTTATTTTCTATAAATTAATACTGCGTTTATTAAACTGTACAAGTAAAGAAAAATAGAAATATAAAGAATGGCCATTTGTGTTTTATTGCCAGTATTGACTGGTCACTTAAAAATTTTTAATTATTCGGGATAATCGTTTCACAAACATTTACTTTAGAACCTACTACAAAACAACGTCAATTAAACAGGGTCTTAGCCGACAGTAATAATATTTATTATTATTATTGTTACGATCACGTCCAATAAAGTTGCTGGCTTTTGGGTGCAAAAAGGTGTACCCGGGTCAGGGGCGTTTCAACGCAAAGTGTAATTTTTGGAATTTTGAATTATTGGCATTTGTGTGGAATTTTTGGTATTTTTTCGTTTTTTTTTTTATTTATGTGTATTTTTTGGCATTTTTGCGGAATTTTCTGTGGACTTTGGTCTGTCGCTCGTAAAGCTTGATTTTGTCTTTTTTGTAACGGCCCGAGTTCCGAATTGTTTAAAGTAAACAGCACCGTCGGGCAATAAGATAATACTGACTCAATATCATCATTGCGCACACGTCCCAATGCATAAATTTCTTGCTATCTTTCCCGTCTCATAAACGGCATGGTGATTTATTTAGTGAGGTGTACATACCTAAATATCCTCCCTCCCCCCATTTGGCCAAATGCACTTACTTAATTCCTCGATTGTTTTTGTCATTTGCTTAAAATACTCTGTGTAGTTTATGTCTTATTTTCCACATACGTATTTGGCGAAAGAACTAAAATTGGATGAAAACGGTTTGCGGGAAATATAAACAGACTATTTTTTTACTAAGCTTTTAAATCAGAAAAATTTATGGATCAAGATGTTTCAGTTTCAGATTGTCTGCAAAATCTGTATTGTATTCATCTAACTCGACTAACATTCGGATAGTCAGGCAGAAGTAAGCAATCTGACCTATCTGCAACTGAATATATAAAGACGTGTAGAAACTAGGACAATTCCGAGTGGCTGTAAAACGTCGTCAGTTGTTAAACATCATCTAATTTGAGAATTAGAGTAATAACGTTTAAGAGAAAAATTAAATAAAGATGTTTGATATAATAGGTCCTACCAGCCTTTCAGGTCAGCGACTTAATACCTGACCAGTATTTATATTTGCAATATGTATACAAGACCCACCACTTATTAGCATTTCCTTTTTACACCATCCAATTATATACTTACTATAATTTTGTAATGCTTCTACTTAGTTGTAAATGTATTTCTTTCACCGGACAACTTATCTTTAAAAATCTATTGTTCATTTAGGTAGGAAAAAATAACTTTAGGCCGCCACCAAAAGTAGAATCTTCTGTTGTGAGAATTGAACCGAGAAATCCTCCACCTCCTATACCTTATACAGAGTGGGATGGTCTCACTAGGATAGCCTTCACCAGAAAGAACAAGACGCTAGGCAGTGTCTTTAAACAGACGGCAGTTTTAGCAACTCTCGAGAAAAACTATAAATTGCATTGTAGTGTACATAATAAGGTAGGTAAATAATAAAGTGATCTCATCATGTGAAGAAAAATTTTGCATGTTACAAAATAGATGTATATCTTGGTCCTTATGAATTGAAAATTAAAATTTTACATTTTCTACTTCATAGCAATGGTTTTATATATTTGGTCTCAATTGTTAGTGACCCAAACAGTCAACATCTTTCCCTTTACTATATAATTGGTCCAATTGGAAAAATAAAATAGGTACATTATTTTTTCTGTGTACTGAACTATTAATTCAACCTAATTTGAGTTGCATTTGTGAAGTGACCTTAATTGTATAAAAAATGTAATTGCACTGAACACTTGCTTATGCAATTGTAGAAAAAATATGTGCAACGATATCTGGCTACTTAATTCCCGTCATTAAATATGTAATATTAACTCAGTCGAAGGAGCTACAAGCATATGAATCATATTCCAACAGATAAGAATTTATTTAGAGAAAAAGAGGAAAGGCCGTGCACAGCCGATGTGGCTAACCTAGTCACCATGAAACAATACACTTATAGAATAAGATTACAGTGATGGTACCAGATTTTGGGTAGCGCGGCGAGAAATGAGCCGACACACCGTGGCGATCGTTCTATGAAATATTGCATTCTTTGGGTGATACATAAACATAAATGGTTGTACTGTCAGGGGAAAGTTTGGATTTGAATGCGCCTGTTGCCGATCTTACTGCAATTTATGGGGTTACTGATTGATTTGTGCCCAAAATTGAGAACTATAACTAGTATCTGAAATGAAACTGATGAACATAAAAAACAGGATGTCCAAGAGATATAAAGCAACTGGTTTTCAGTTCTGCTATTTTGAAGAAAGAAAAGAAACAAAGTATTTTATATATTTTCTTGTATGTGCTTGACACTGAACATGGGCCATGATAATCTCAAGATTTAGTTGGTGTCTTGTCATCACATACATACATTTACAGATGAAGAAATTCTTGTCAGGCCTAAATACCTACCTACGTAATGGTTAGTTCGGAAACGTGATCTTGTAATAATTGTTGTTCTCCTCAGGCGTATTTATCAGATTTCTTTTGATCCAGCTACTTATCCTTCCATATGGAAAGCCTGTTCCCCATTTTCAAGTCTGGTTGAAGGGTACAGTGAGAAATCACGGAGGAATATAGTTATTCCTCGCAGTTCTCTATAAAATTTTGGAATTTTTGGTCTGGTAGACTTATTTTGCTTCTGAACAACATGGATTCTTTAAAAATCGACGCACAATAACAAGCTTGGCTCTATATCAGTATTATATATTACAGTGAGTGGAGGAGAGTTTTGAGGTGAACGAGGTGTATACCGACATTTTGAAGACGTTTGACTCTCGGTTACCATACACGCCTCTTAACTTCAGACAATCGGTGTAAATGAACATCGATTGCTTCTTACCTTACAGATGGAACACAGCATGCTAATTTGTCCAGAAGTATTTTAAGGGATATAAGGTCTGTTCCCACAAAGATCCAAACCTATTAGCAAACTGTCTAAAACAGCTAACCAGAATCTATGTTTTTTGTTATGATATACTTATGACTTGTGGTCAACTACATTTGACAAGTTTCTGACCGGTATGGATGCTTCTGGGAACAGACCGATAGTGGCTAGATTGGAACACATCTGAGTCCTGTTCTTTTCCTGTTGCATTTTATTCGTTGATTCTGTTTTGAGTATACAGAGCTTAAATGATCGTGTATTCAGGAAGATTTAGATATATTAAAGAAGTGATATACTGAGACTTATTTAGGCTTAAATACCGCTAAATGTAAATTTTTGCTATGCGCGTATACAATGTACAACCAGACTATAACTAACAGATTAAATTAAAGCCATAATAAAAACATCGTGAAGATGTTATGGTAATATTTTTATTTGGGTTACTGAATAATAGTATATATTGCGACTGTTTTAGATTCGTGCCTTGACAGCTTTTTCAGGAGCGATCCTATTGAATTAAAACTGTTACCTCGATCGGCTGGCACGAGATTAGAGTGAAAACTACATTAACATCCACTTATTTTTTGGCACTTTGGACAATTTCAAGAAATAAATGTATGATTTTAATGTTAAAAAATTGTGGCAACTCTTGTCAATTAGGTATTACTATTTTATTTGGAACTTGTATGAGCAATAGAAGTTTTCAGTGCCGTTATATTTTTGATATGATTTAACCTTACTTCACCTACGCAACTCAAACTAGGTAACAATAATTGATTAGTAAATGAAAAACATGTATCTTATTTATATTTCCTATATAAATAATATCTGTGGAGGTTTTGTTAATAATCAATTAAAAAGAGAACAATATTTTCAATATGAATTCGCAATCAATGCTATCCGTCATTGTCGACGGCTCTCTCTGTTGGGTCTGTTTGTACTTACTTATACCATGACCTAATGCAGAGCATTATTTACAATTGTTCGAGAATTACCGGCTTAGTTTTTTTGATAATATACATATCTGTCTATGATTAATGTTTTTACGATATAATAATGAATCAATTAACAGATTCTTATTTCATTTCCCTATAAATTTAACTTTGTGTTAGATCAATCAGTACATGAATTATTAAATAATTTTTGAGATATTAAATTGTACATAAATTGTATAAAGGCATATTTAACTGACCATATTATTTCGACGTTTGTCATCTGCAGTTCCTCTATGGCTCATAAGTACCTAGGTATTATTAAATTCATATTCTTCCTTTAGGATATACCTGAAGATTTTAAAATTAAAGAAAAAATAGAAGACATTTTATCAAAAGTGGAATTTTCAGAAAAGAGAGCTAGAACAATGGATAACGATGATTTTATGGCGTAAGTAACAATTTAAATTGATATTCCATAAGGATTCAAGATTTAATAATATAGCTCCCGATGTACTAAACAATGCAAACATTGTCATTGATATTGTTACTTAAACATATTGAAGAACCTTGGCGACCGAATATTGAAGACTGACATGTATTCTGGCTTTCCTTGGCTGCTATTCGAAATAAGCTTGTAATGGCCATAGAGAAAAACCAATGTTCTCTCTTTCTTCCAGGTCCATGCTTGCCGACCACCTTTCTGAGTAAAATCAGAGTAGATAGCATCTTTTTTGTACCTATCTGCCTATGAAAGTTTTAAGATACGTCTGTAGTATCATCATAGTATTATTTCAAGAAACCTCCTGTGTTCAAGAGAACTCCGTCCAGCAGAATCGAAAATAATGAAGACTGCTCCTTATCTTATTTCGATGTTGAGGTGAATATCTTGTCATTTTAAATATTTATGATACACCATTGTGCACAGATGGTTTTAGCTGGAATATTTTCCAACTGGTTTATTTACTAATCATTATTTGGTCTGCTCGAACTGAATCCTTGCCAGTAATCATCATCCGTAAGTTGAATCGGCGGCTTACGTCTGCATTGCATCTCATCACCCGATCTATAGCATATCTAATGTTCACTTTGACCCTATTAGTCAAAACCCCCTCCACCACATTCTCGAAAGCTTTTCAAATCACTTGTTAATATGTATTTTGGTTCTATAATAGGAAATAAAACACTGCACAGCTTTATCTCACTCCAATATGAATTCTGGTTTCTTCCGTATATACTCTGTGTTGAATTAGGGTCAATTAGAATTGGTTCTAATATAATTTTTCCAATAATTCTTAATTTAATTTATACTTATCATTAAAGCCAATGTTAACAACTTGACAAGTTAGCATATCTATATACAATCTAATTATTGCCCTTTTTTTCAGATTACTACATGCTTTCAACAGTGAAGGAATTCACTTCTCATAGCACTTATTTATATTTAAGTTTCTTAAGTTTAAAATACATTTTTAAATGTAATAAAATATATATTTCTTGATAATATCGATTTTTGTTGCACGTACTTGCATTATGGCCTCAAATAACCCAAAAAATGGCCTAAGAACTAATCAACCCATTATTGTGCCTGTAATGAACGCCGATTTACCCTAGTTAATTACTTACTGTATTTTTCGGCCTTTTCGTCAATCTCTGTTCATTCGCAGTACCAGTGTGTTGACACCCTAATTTCGACGTAAAATAATTTCCTTTACATTTGGGCAACCACCCATATTTCGTTACCTAGTTGAAAACCACTTTATGCCTCTTACCAGTACTTGATTCTATTCTCAGGTATATTAAATATAATTAAATGAATGTAAGCCACATCAGTGATGTTTTAATAAAATAATTGAAAGGGAACTTTTTTTTATAGTGGCTAAATTTATTCGCTTATTTTTTAATATGACCTTATCTACAGCGTCAGACAATCAGAACTGGCACATTAAAAGATAATGACACTGATATTATTATTTAGACACTGTGCATTGTTTTCAGTGTATCAACTTTCCTAGAATATTATATTTTCCTAACCAGTCAACAATTATGGAACCATAAAATAATTTAAATCAGCGATATTCTTGTCCGCAGTGAATTAGTTAAATAAAATTCGAAGTATGATAACACTATAATGGGATACTCTTTTAATTATCGAATACTACAGAAATAAATGTTTCCCAATATGCAGGCACTCTACGCCTCATCTTTGAATTTAAACACTATCTAAATTTAGCACTGAATTGTTTTACTGAAACACTCATGAATTTCTAGCCAACCGGCAACGCTAAAAATTTTCCAATATACAAGCAATCCACACATGTTGATTGAAATCTAGAACTTACTGTCTAACTCGAGCACTGAAAGGTTTTACTGAAAAACTTATGAATTTCTTGCAAACAGACAACGATAAAAGTTTTCAAATATACAAGCAATCTACACATGTTGATTTAAATCTAGAATTTACTGTCTAACTCGAGCACTGAAAGGTTTTACTGAAAAACGTATGAATTTCTTGCAAACAGACAAGGATAAATGTGTTCAAATATACAAGCAATCTACACATGTTGATTTAAATCTAGAATTTACTAACTCGAGCACTGAAATGTTCTACTGAAATGAAATTCTTGCCAACAGGCAACGTTAAATGTTTCACATATACAAGCAATCTACACATTATGACTTAAAACTAGACTTACTGACTAACGCCTAATGTTAACTCAGAACCTGCCGTCGTAGCTCTCCTTGCTCGTGTTTGACCATCTTATCCCTCGACGAATGACGAAGATCACCAACGTTTCTTTACACTACTTTTTAAACCGAAGACATGAATTTAATTATTTACTTAGTTATTTCCGCGAGCCCTTAAACAGAAAGGCACTACTTTCGGTTTTTAGTCACAACTATGACCATATTATCTACTACAAAATTAAGATTTTAAACTTTTTAAATAAAATTCAGCAAAGCGACCCGCTACATCTGATATAAAATTTTGAATTTGCCCATAAGGACCCACGGCAACTAGATATGAGAATACGACTGCTTTTTATTCGATATCGTCATGCTTTTATAGCCAGATTTTGTCGCGTTTTTGTCCCCCAGAAAAAACCAGAATCTCCGTACACCTAAGAAACGCGTGATGTTACGCAACTCTTTGTAAGGCGTGTCTTTCTCTCAGAAATACCTGGAATTTTGCCTGCGGCACTTAAAATATCGTCGATGACGCAAGATGCTTATTTTTCGCCGAAAACGGCTATTCGCGGTTAACTGGTTTTTTTCCACTCTGGACCAAAATAAGGTCATTCAAATTGTTTTTCAAGGCAAAGCAGCAAAGTCCGCTCGAGGTCTTCGACTTTGGTGACGAACATTACTGGATTTCTTTCTATCAAGGTTTTTCGGGGAAATCTGCATGAAATGCTTAATTAAGTGGGGCATAGTTCCTGGGGTCTTTGACTCAAGGTAATAGGCTTAAAGGACACGCCTATTAGCCAATGGATTTATTTTGTACAAGGTTTTCTCTCGAATCTGGGGGAAAGAGTTCGACTAGGGGAAAATAGTTTCTTTCCTTTTGTTTAACTATGTACGTGCTATTATGCAGTCGAAAACCCCAAAATCTACGGCGACCGCGCTTAAAACCGAGTCTAGTGAACTTTGAATTATTTGGATGATAGTACAAGGGCATGATGACTGTTAAGCTTATTTACTTTAATTTCCTAATTCAGATGTTGAGAAACAACACTTCCATTTTCAATTTATGATTTAATAAAATAAAATAATTATTTTATTTAATAGTTCTCTCTTGGCGATTTACTTCGGATTAGTTAAATTAATTTACTTTATTTGGTTTTGAATCTATTAAAAATAAAAGTAATTTTCGAAACAAATTTATCTAAAATCCGGGCTGGCCCTTTGGTTTTTATCACATGCCCACTAAATATTTCGAGGTCATTTTTAATACTGAATACTATAAAGTTTAAACACCTCTTCTACTCAGAAATTGAAACTATTAGGTGCATTACCATTAGCAATGGTTTCAAAATACCCGGATCTTATTCGATAATCATGATCTCGTTTGTCCATCAAGTGTCTTGTTTTTGTAGGCAAAATGGGATTGTTTTATTGTCGTTCTCAGCCACACTGCAGGCAGGTAAGTCTCCATCGAGCCGTATACGTACCATTTAAATAGACAATTAATACTGCATCAGATAACTGGATGGCAAATAATCCTGGAATCAATATTCTGAGCATCGAGAATCGTTCAAAGACCGCCCACTGCCAAAAATAGCTTTTGATCAAATCAGGGACCTAGAGGGCACTGCCCTCCCCTGTTTGGTGCCTGCTCCCCCCCCCCCCCCCCCCCCTCACCAATGGCCCACCCTAAATATTTTTGAAAAATATACGAACGTTTAGTTCGTATTTCCGTAAATGAATAAGGCTTAATTTTTAAATCTCTTACGAAAGTTTTTATGAAAAAACATATGCTGCACAGGCACAAGAAGAACTTAAAAATAATTGCGCCTAAAAAAATCTATTTCGAGAAATCTTATTTTATTACGAGAACTTAACGAAATTTGGTACGAACAAAATAGACGCTCTTGGCAACACTGGGCCCGCTGGCCTCAGTGCAGTTTACTACTACTGCTATAACCTAACTGTCTGGCTAGAAGTTACTCTGTTATCTTTGCTCTAAGTTAAAAAGCAGTATTTTATTTATCCTTATGAGTAAGGTGCTTGTCCAGAAGAATCTAAAATTTGATTGATTTGTTTCATTGAGGCCTGTTTTTTAAACGGCTTTTGGGTAAAAATTGGGCCTGACACCCCCAAAACTGATTGACCTCCAGCGGCGAACTATTTCAGCAGCCCTTTTAAATTTAGATGTGCCCCAACTGGCCCCCACAAAAATAAGATTCTGTCTACTTCCCTGAATCAAATTAAAAATTATTTAAATGTGTCAAGTTCATACCGATCCCTTGATCCTCAACTAGACCTAAAGGCTTGCTAGCGCAGAATAACGCCAATGATATTCAATTAAACATCTGAAATTGCCCAAGGCAAATCTGGAATGCCCAAAACTCCAGACGAACAAATGCCGGAAAGAAATAAAAACTCCAATTCTGAATCAACGTGCCGCATAAAATAGCTTTATAAGAGAAACGCGAAAATACACAAACGACAAAGAAAAGGTTTTGAATTTGAGAAAAGAACAGTTACAGAGACAGGCGACCCCGAAGCCCGGAAGAAAATAAAAACTGGAATTCTGATTGACATGTCGGAGAAAATAGTGTTAGAAGAGGATACGAAAAGAGACGGCAAAAAAAGTTCTCGAATTTGATTAAAAAATACTGCTAATAAAAACGATTTGCAAAGAAAATGGCGTGTTTGCTCTTTATCAGATTCTAAGGATGCTATTTTGATTGTATTTGTCTGGCTGTTTTTTTTTTTTCACGGAAAGTAGGTCCATTTTCATCTTATAGTATCATGGTTGGTCTCACGAAGATTTTAATTTGCGTCCAAGAGACGGAAGCTTCTTCCAAATGAAGCTATTTTCTTGGGAGGTAGTCGACTCACTTCTTGAGGTGATCCTGTACTCCTTCAAGATACTTGAGCCTTCTGCAGAGTTGGGTTGGACATTGGCAGAGTAGATGTTCTGCGGTTTCAGTTGCGTTATTGCAAAATATGCATTGGCCGTCTTCTGATTTGCATATTGCCTTTAGGTGGTATTTTACCGGGCACTGTCCAGTGAGCAGTCCGGCGACAGTTCTAATATCTGCTCTGTTCATGTCTAAGAGCTGTTCTGCTCTTTTCGTAGAGATGGTGATAAACCTTTTCGCCTGTCTTAGTCCTGGAGGGTTTCTCCAGTAGGACGGCAGTTGATTTAGTTCTTCGGTGATGTGGCTCTTCATAAGGGCACGTAGGTCTCTGGACCATAATATGGTGTTCCAGCTCCTTCTTTAGCAAGGCAGTCTGCTTTTTCGTTGCCCTCTGTGGCCAGGAACCCACATTAAAGTTATCTGGTTGCGTGTTGTTAGTTGTTTTAGGGTTTGCTTACATTCCCAGACTAGCTTTAACACGCACTTGAAAGCCTTCAGAGACCCCTCTGTCTGAAAATATGTAGATGTGCTTTCTGTGAGGCACTCTTCTGCAGATATATTTATGGCACGCACATTTCCACTTGGAAGATGGTTATAGCGGTTTGGAAAGCTTACAGTTTGGACCTGAAATGCCCAATCCTGCTCCTTTCGCTAATGTTGAACCATCTTGTACCACATCGATGCGTTATCGGCCTAAGGTAGTGTTTTTACTCTCCCATGATTGGCGGTCATCAATAACCACTGCGAATGGGACATCTAGGTCCAACATGACCGTCGTTTGGTCACTTGGTTTGCTAGCATTTCCCAGTTTTATGTCTTCAAAGATGCGCAGAGGTGACCAGTCAGGTCTCCAGGCTTGCATTTGCCTATTTGGAATAGCCTGTGAGCACTGATAATCACCTCCCTCTTCACACTAAGATGAAGGGGAGGCATGTTCAGCAGTACCTCTAAGGCTGTGGTAGGGCACGATGACATTGCCCCAGTTATTCCCAGGCATATCAGCTTTTGCACTTTATTAAGTTTGGTCCAAGCAGTGAACTGCTGGGTTTTTGGCCACCATAACAGCGAGGCATAGGTGATCGTGGGCTTTATTACTGTTTGGTAGATCCAATATACCATTTTTGGTTTTAGGCCCCATGTCTTGCCAACTAGTTTGCGGCATGTCCAGATTGCCGCTGTGGCTTTAGAGATGGTGTTTTCTAGATGCTTGTTCCAGGTAAGTTTACGGTCCAGTGTGACCCCTAAATATTTTACCTCGGTGGAAAAAGCATAACCGTGTTCCGTGTAGGATGGGCGGTCTCATTTCTAGCTTCCTTCTTTTTTTAAATGGGACAAGAATGATTTTCCTAGGATTTAGGGAGAGTCCCTCCCCTTCGCTCCAGTTCTTGATGATGTTTAGGGCATTTTGCATGCGGTTTGAAATTACGCCTTCATGTTTGTCCTTTATTATTACTTCTAGGTCGTCTGCGTAGCCTAGAACTATAAATTCAGCTCTACTCATTGGAGTGGTAAGGATTTTATCCACTACTAGTCTCCACAGTAGGGGGACAGAACACCTTCTTGAGGGCACCCTTTCACTGTGCTGACGTTCCGTTTATTTCTGCTGTTACGAAGCGGTGCTTTAGCATTGTTTCTGTCCATCTTATGATTGGGAGCTGAACTTATATATTAGAGCAAGGTGCTCACAAGTGACCGAGTTAGGTGCAGTCACTCATGGTGCCGGCCGCTGGGGGCGCCGGCATTGGTAGGCTTTATTAGTGGTTGCCAAACAGTGGGTATTTCTACGCTTGAATTGTTGAAGATATTCTCATTATTATTAATGAAAACAGCTTCTTTAAAGTTGCGTTTGTTAGATTGAGGGCCCTTGTGAGCCATCCGTGCCTCTGACCATTTAATGTTGTGTTCTTTGGACCAAACATATGGTCCGCGATCCCCGATCTTGTTACCTCGCCCCTCTGTGTGTGATTTTGTTTTATTCTTCTATTCTTACATTTAAAGGGCGTTTTGTTTCCCCAATATACGACTCACGCGGTATCTAGTAAATACACTCTTCTCAATGTTGTTTCAGACTTAAACACCGCTTTGATTTTGTAATGATTAACTATTCGTCTAATCTTTTTGAACAGTCCTTTGGCATACGGAATCGTTAAGAGAGTGTGGGTGTCTTGCTCAGGCGGTCGTGCTACTGTTCTACATTAGTTATGTATAGTATTACGTTTCTTAAATTGAATGTAAATGGTACTAAACGGTCTATCAATTTCTAAGCTGCTTAATATGGAATTGAATGTAAATGCAGCATAACAAAAGTAAAGCCCGATTAATGTATGCAGGGGAAAGTGTCTAACGGATACCACGTGAACGTGTGTAATGAACCGGAGTTAGTAACTGATTCTGGTTAAATTGTTTCAACAAATGAGGCGCCTAGATTCAAATCGGACAGATCCCATTTTTTAAATTTCGCGGTTTTTGACGGCATTGCAATCGCAATCACCTTGTCTACCGATCTGCCTACAAATGGAAAGCAAAAGCGGACAGATCACATTAGAAAATGACGTAGTTTCAAAAGTGGACAAATCCCTACGGCAATTCAGAACAAAAGAGGACAAATCCAGTTGTGACCAGATGCGGACAAATCCTTCGATAACAATTGGTCGGTGAGTTTCATAAGTAGACAAATCCGTTCAACGTTTCTCATGTGGCTTTTTAACCTTATTTTATTTAGTATCGCTTTGACGCATGAACTGTAAACACGGTACTGCAGAATCTATTTATTTTAGAGATGAATAAACCAGTAGAAACTCCTCCGTGTGCAAGCAGAAAACCTTAATGAGTTTCCTATAAACGTTTTTTTAAAAATATGTTTTTTTTTAACTTAAAATAATTTGTTTTCTCTTTTACTGATTTTTGCAATATTAAACATTACTAATTATTAATAAAGAGTTTTTAATAACCATCAAAACCGGGCAGATCATTGTTGATAAGAAGTTCGTTGTCGACCGCGTTGAAAGACGGTTGTTCGCGCGACTTCTAATTCTTGCGGGCAGGGATTAGAATTGATTTTTTGGAGTCTCGAAGAATAAGTACACCAAATCGCGACACTAAACCGACTTACGGACCGGAACTGTAAATAGTGAGCATTCCATTGCAATTTCTTGTACATATCTTTTTGTAAATAGCAAAAATACGAGCGTTTTTGCTGCGCATTCCTGAGCGCGGGGACGGATCCCCGACTTTCGCAGCCGGCAAAATGAACGAATCGGATGATGGAGATGTTTCTATTGCGTCAACCGTTTCTCACTCACCTACTTACGAGGTACTCCTGGAAAAAACTAGGAAAGTCCATCGCAGAATGTCTCAATACCTAGAAAAGTGCAAAACGTGTTGTTTCCTCATTGAGCCTTTGCGATCGATCTCAAACAAAGAATCAAAAACGCTCACGCACGAGCTAATTAAAGCTATAGATCACCTCAGACTCGAGCATGGCCTGGCAGCACCGAGGAAAAAAGAAAACGTGCAATCTAAAATTGACACGGGCAGGAAAAAGCCCAAAATAGATAAAAGACCGCCCTCAAATCCGGTCATCGCGCAAAAATCGTCTTCAGAGAAGGCTGATCAGCCAGCAACCACTCACACAAATGACGAAAATGTAAATATTGTAAATATACTGAAAATACAATCCCTTCAACTTCTGCGCCCTTCGTACTGTCGGACACAGACGTCACTGTTTTTAAAACACCATTCAAGACGTTGCCATTTAAAAGGCACGTCAAAATAGTCCAACCGGATGTCGGAGGCCAGCCACCTGTCACGACTCAAAACCGTTATGATCCTCTATCCGACATGGAGGAGGACATAGTCAGTGAAGTCTCCTCAGTCACAACTAGTGAGAGGAAAACAAGTAAAAGAACAAACACCAGGAGCGCGAAAAGGAAGTCCGAAGTGCTTGATGAAGCGGGAAAAACATCTCCCAAGGCAAAAAAGAAGGCTCCTGTTCCACCAATCGTCATCCAGGGTAAATTTCATAATCATAAGGCCCTTCAAGCTGACCTCAAGCGCCACCAGATCAGTAAATATACCCTGAAATACACGAAAAACACGGTTATAGTATATTGCGAGTTAGAAAAAGACTGGGCTTTTCTAAAGCGCAGCTTAGATCAAGAGAAAGTACAATATCATACTTACGCAGAGACAACGCAAAAGACAAGAGCCTTTGTACTAAGGGGGCTAGATGGCGAAATTGAGACAGCGGACATAAAACACGAACTGACAGATCTATACAACATTGATGCGAAAAATATTTATCTCATGAAGAGAACGCGAGTGCCCTTGTACTTAGTGGTGTTGGACAGTGTCTATTCCTTGAAAAAGTTAAACCAGGAACGCAGAACAATTCTGGATGTACGAGTCACATGGGAAAACCGCATCTCTGACAAACCCATCATACAGTGCAAGAGATGTCAGGGACTAGGACACGCTGCCACGTACTGTCGCAGAGACTTTAAGTGCTCCAAATGTGCGGGTCCTCACGAAATAACATCGTGTGAGGGCTTGACGGTTAAATGTTCCAACTGCGGGGGCGACCATCGCTCTATTAGCATTAGCTGCCCTGTATATATATATATTTGGCTTACTCGCGCCCCCGAAGATCAAGCAGACATACAAACCGGCACCGCCACCGGCTAGACCCGCGTGGCAAAACAATCAAAAATCCGCAGGAGCTGACCAGCGAAGAGGTCAGGGTCAAAGCAATGACCACCTCCATGAACGCGAAGAAGATGGACGTAAGAGGCAGCCATATGACCAACAATTCCCGGACACTCTGGGAAAGAAAACTCACTCACAAGAAAATTCAAATGATACTTACGAAAGAAACCGAAATGTAAGTGCAAAATATGACAGTAAAAACTCAAACTGAAATCTAAATCCTCAACCAGACTTCAACTCAAATTTTAAAAGGTTATCTAATACTATCAATGAAATTAATTCTTTGGTTAATATTAATGAGTTGTTCTTTGCACTTGACGAGTTCCTCTCGTTATTGAGGTCTTGCAATGGCGATAAAGTGGCCATAGTGCAGGCCACTGTGAGATTTTTCACGGAGGAACTCGGCAAGTATAACATATAGAGTTTCATAATTTATGTTCAATATATGTAGTTGGAACTGCAATTCAATCAGGAACAAATTGGGCGAGTTCAAACAATTTGTGCATGAAAATCCTTTCCCGGTTATCTTTCTATTAGAAACCCGCATCGAACCATGGTTCGAACTAAAGATTCGGGGCTACCAAATCGAAAGATTTGAGAGACCGAATCCGCGGGCGGGGGGCGTTGCCTGCCTGATCCATAGGTCGCTCAACTATAAAAGAATCCCGAACATCGAGATTCCGATAGATCATGTAGGTATCGAAACTGAGAGCGGCCTGCGGATCGTGGGGGCTTATGCTCCTCCCCGCTCTCCCTTTACCCGCGAAGACTTCCTCGTCTTTTTCCCGAACAATAGGAGGACTGTTCTGATTGGCGACTTAAACGCACCCCATGTTAACTGGGGAGGCGCGTCGACAAACAGATCAGCCCGAATATTACACTCAATAATAGAAAGTAACCCGGACTTCCTATTTCACCGTTCCGATTTTCCCACTTACTACTCAGGATACAACACCTCCTACCTGGATGTTGCGATCTCTAGGGGAATTGCTGATGCCTCACCGCTCCGAGCACTGGACACTCGAAATTCGGATCACCTCCCAGTTGTGCTCGGCCTCAAGGAAAGGCATTGCGCGAGCAAGGAAACATGCATCTCGTACAAGAATTTCAACTGGGTGGAGTTCCGACGCAGACTCAACGAGGTGACGGTAATCCCCAAACAGATTGACAGCATCCAGCAATTGGAGGCCCAAGTCCAGACCATTACCTCAAACATCCAGCGTATCAGAGATACTTTGGTCCACACAGTCAGGAAAGAGCGCCCTGCTGACACCCTTCCTAATCACATCCTAGAACAAATTACTTTTAGAAATAGAATCGGGCGCAGATGGCAAAGAAACAGAGCGCACATAGATAGAATTCGAGTGAATGCTCTCACTGAATCGATTAAAACGCAAATACGTGACTTTAGAACATCCAAATGGATGGACTATGTAAATACCATAAACAAACAAGACGGCTCCCTCTGGAAACTCTCAGTTGTACTAGTTTGCCAAGAGAGAACATTCAAATAAAATAATAATTTTGTTTTAAAAATTAAATTGAAATTCTAGTTTCAGCAAATAATGCCCGAACTGCGTCTAAACTTAAACTATTTTGCCTTATAAAAATTCAGGAAAATGTGCAATAGCCCTTATCATATGCCATTACTAAAGTAATATAGCTTACTATTGGAATATAATCCAAATAAATGGCATTGTGTTCTTCGCAAGACCCGAAGTCAGCCTTGAACCGCAGCTGACTTTTACAATTATATTTTTTTGGGCTGCATATAACGCGCCATTAGATGAACTAACTACAAGGATAATTTTATTATTCTAATTTGGGAAAACGCCGCGGTACTAAAACAGAGGTTAGAATTGACAAAACTTGCTAAAACGCTAATTGCCACAGTTAAAATTTCGGCGACTTCGGAATATTAAGTGTTTCTTAGTAAAAACATTTTAATAGCTGAGAAATAGAGGAGAAAAACAAAAAGCAAGCCTTGAAAGATGGTATAAAAATATTTGCGAGTGAGTCAAAAAGATTCACGCGCGATTACGCTGCACAAAAATATGGGGACGCTGAGAAAGTCAGTTTGAAAAGTCTTCACGTTCGGTAACTCGTTATGCTGCCCAAACATATGGGAACTCTGAAAAGTTAGTCGGGAAAAAGTTTTCACGCTCGGTAAAATATTTTCATAACAATATAGGGTGTCACTGGTATTGCAAACCTGGTTTTGAAAGAAAATGAACGGGAATTGAAGAAAAGACCCCTAATACAGCAGGTAAGCAAAAATGTGTAATCGGCGTTCAATTCATGTGTGGAGTCGTATATTGTGGAAACAAAACGCCCTTTAAATCTAAGATATAAAAACAGAAAAAATGCACAGAGGGGTGAAACAACAAGATCGAAGATCGCTGATCATGTTTGGTCCAAACAACACAACATTAAATGATCAGGCTGAATATCTTCAGCAATCCAAGTGTAGAAACACCCACTATTTGGCAACCATAAGCCCACCAAGCGCCTTGCTCTTGTATATAAGCTTAGTAGTCTTAGGATTTAGATTAGTTTACACTTAACAGCGTACAGAAATAGGATGGAAGTTCAAAAATTTTCCTTTTAATACCAGTAATATCATTGTTTACCATATTCAGGCAGACATTGAGAAATATATTCCATATAAAATGTCACTAATAGCGCATATTACATGTTAGCAAAAATATATCCACCAACCAGCAACCAAATGCAGGATGGCCCAAAGTTTTGAATTTCGCTTTCTATGTGGATTATCTAAAAATTATAGAAAAAAAAGCCAGGATAACTAATGTCCACAAAGAAAAGTGAAAAACCAAATTTAATAGAATTCCGCCGTTGTTTTAAAATTATATATTCCACTGAACTCACTAAATTAGTGATATGAACTTTGGGCCATTTGTAGGCAAATAGTAACGGTATTATTTTGGAGCTAAAATACTTCCATCAATGGGCCAGTTCTTCATAAATAAAACACAATAATAATAACTAAATAATCTATTATATAAAAAAGTACAGAGTATTTTAAACACAAAACGGCCAACAGTGAACTAGTTCGACTAGAAACCATAACAGTGGCACAACCTTTTTTAAATTTAAACTTAACAGTGATACTTGAAGTTTATCATTTTCCGCGTATTAGCCTTACAATAATACAAGCTTAAAATAGCCTTACACATAATGAAGTAGTGGAACATTTACTTTCACTCTATAAAACTTATCGGAGACGGCTACATGATTTGTTCAGTCTTTAAATGCGGGCATATCCACTAAAATATTTTTTGAAAAATCAAGGATATAAATACGCTACGTGGACCATTCATTGATTTGTATAGGAGTGGATAAGCAATAGCCGCCTGTTGCATTATTCAAAAGTGGCAAACTATGGGCGAAAAAACGGGTTTCTGCGCATGACAAAATCGACGCAAAATCGAAAAACGTAAACAAAGAAGATCCCGTTTTGTCATGCGCATTAAAAAAACTTGCCGTCTCAGCAGGCGTCGATCAGGACCGAACTTGGCTTTTGTCTTTGACGTGTTTTCGTTTTGACGGCGCGGCGTTTTGTGTTGATAATTCGAATACTTTACTTTTATTGACTTTCTTTGGACCTAGTGTTTGTAGTTGCTTAATTAGTTTTAGTTTAGTGGTTCACGTTTGTGCTTTGTGCGTACCCTATTTTGATTTTCGTTTTAGTTGAACAATATGCACATAAACAATGGGCGATCCTACCAAACTAGAATCCCGAAAGTGTATGGTTGTGTTTTGTAGCAGTAGAGGCAAAATACCCGGGATTTCCTATTTCAAGTAAATATAATTATTATAAGCATTACTTATTTATACCTTATTGTTTGTTTCACTATGCTAACTAGCCCATTTCACAATCGGCATGACCACTTTACCGAATATTTGGTGAAATAATTACTTTCGTTCATAATCACAAGAGTACGAGTTCAAATTTTGGAGTCCGGGCCTGCATAATGACCTTCACACTGCAACAGATGGCGCGCACTAATTTTCTAACGCGCAAGGCAAAATAGGAATCGTTTTGTTTACATTTCGCGGTCGTAAATTTGCCATGTTTGGTCTATTTATTGCTTATCCACTCCTATACAAATCAATGAGACCATTTAACTAGTTTACTGCAAAGATGAGCTAGTTTCCGCCCATTATAGATATTTTTCAATGGTACATATCAGTAAAATAAGTTTTTCCGAAAAAAATGTACTTTTTTAATAGCAATGGAAGAAATAAAAAGAACAGCACGTACGTAGGCGTTAGTTCCCTGGATGTTTATTATAAATACCGTAACACTGATGAAACAAAGACCAAGAAGAAAAAGACGAGAATGTCGAAAAAGAAACAGTATCATGCTAATGAACAAGAAGGAACGAATCATTTTTCTTGTGATGACTCGCTAAGCCTGGGACCTAAAAGTTTCAGCGACAAAGAAGATGGATGGTTCAATTTATTCATCCAAAGAAAATCCTTTGAATTGAATACTCCTAAAGAAAGAAATCGGTGAATGCGTAATTTTCACTTACGAAGGTGAAACATTTCCGGGAATAACTATTGAAATGAACGAAGCAGGTGAGAAAGCAAAGGCGTGGAAATGGCCAGATGAAAAACAAGAGGAGTTATTTAATGAGTGGCGTGACGTAGTTCCTTATATTAATGTGCTCAAAAAAATTAGCAAAACTTGCTAAATATTTTGTATTCCCGAAATCTCATACGTGTATTTATTATTAACTAAAAAAAATCCAAGATTTTCTTTTGTATTTTGCTTCACATTCGATCAAAAATCGTCCGTAGATAATACCTTCTATATAAATGAAGAATTAAAGCTAATAGTCAACTGAATCTTCACATACCTATGCGAATTTATTTTGCATAAAGTTGCTCAGACACACTAAATCTATATTTATTGGCTATGTAAAGTAATTTGACTCCATGGGAACGTTGCCCAGTGAAAATTTGCTAAAATACTGTTCTAGTCATCTAGTCAAAGCAAACAGGCAACTGAACATGTATGGAAAGGTTTCTTTGCTCAAAGCCGCATACTACTAACGCAAGGATTTAATAGATGTGCAGAGTAAATTTAAACAATTTTTCAAAAAAAGACTATTTAGGAATAAAAAATTAACCAGTTTTAAAGCGTGCGGCTGTTGCTGACATTCCTACAAAGCGATTGACATGTTCCTAATATTTGTATGTCAATTTCTAACGGAACTATGGTTAAAAAAAAATCGCGTATAACACAGTAAACGTGTTAGAAGTGAATACTTCTTTGCCGAAATGAGCTTAATAACATTAACCTATAGATCCAAATACACTACGAATATATAAGAGAAAATCTGTTATAGTGTAAAACGGGTAGCAGTCCGATTCAATCGCGGCTCGAATCTCTCTCTCTCACTACAGACATATCTTCTTTTATAAACCGTGTCGTGACGCTCACGAAAAATTTCCGTGTCGTGACGCGGCCTTGAGCAATCACTCTCAGGAAACCAAAGTAACCCAGTGATACGGTATCATTATAAATAAGGATAGACAGCAACAGGCAATTTCAACTGTTGTACACTGAGGTAGCAAATAAATAGTCTAAAATATTTTCCAATAATTATTATCGGCATTTTACTACAAACATAAATGTATCCCCAGATAGTTTAACCAGTTGTGGAATTTGAACAAAGACGACAATAAATTTTAATTACACATATAAAACACTTGCCATAACATTTGGTCAGCGCTGGTTTTGTGCAGACCCAAATTTAGGATTAAGATTTTTACCCAAAAAGTGGAACCATACCTGATTCTAAAATATGCTAGTACAAATTAAACACTCTCCCCATCATCAAGGGGAATCATTTAAGTCCAGTTGGTCATTTGTTGATTAATTAACGACTCCTTTACGTGTTCTTACTGACAAAAACTGTTTTTATATTTAGCACTGTGACTTAGCAGTGTTATTTTCGTAGAAAAATTCCAATAGTTATTGGATACCGGCCGGCATCACTTCTACGTATACTTACTTAGTGTATAGTGCCGTGTAGTTTTTTCTAATAGGAAGTTGCATTAATTAAAAGAACCCAGTGTGTCACAGGCCACAGATAACACAATCGACATTTCCATGAAATCTGCTATCAGGTTTCAATAGAAATGTTGAATTTGTGTTGTTACTCCAGCCGTGTTAAAATTGTTTAGTGAGAAGTAGACTTTGAATTACCTACAATATATTATTATAGATAATGTCTCGTAAGTGTTGTGTTTCCAGGTGCAACAGCAACTACAGAAAAAATGGTGGTGGGGAATGCGTAAATCTGTTTACTTTCCATAAGAATCCAGAACTTTGGAGAAAGGAAATTTGCACCATACATAGAAATTACTCTTTTGCACCAACAAATAAGGGAGGGGTATGTGTCAATCGTTTTTATGCTTCCTCAATTACACGTGTAGGTTCAGTAGTAAGACCTGATGTAACTGTTCAAGAAAACTTCCAAAATTAGACCCAAAGGCGGTCTTAAATTTGTTCTAATCAAAACGACTCTCAAGCGACCACAAAAAAAATCTGATGACAGAAGGGATCATCTCAAAGTAGGAAAGGTAGATACACGCGTTTTAGCCGGATAAGTTAGAACAGCGGGGTCAGTAGTTTGATATCATGTTGTTAAATTTTTCTAATATATAAAAATAAACTGGTAAAATAGACTCGCTCAAATTAAGCATGCGCATTTATTAAGGCTGCCCAAACATAACATTGGCGACGAGGTGACCCATAAAGGCAGATATTGAAGGAATTGTTTCAACACGTGAGTACCCTCAAAGTGTGGATTTTTTTATATAGGAACATGGCGTCCGGCTAATTGGTTCAATTTCTGAATATGTTCCAAGCAGAGATGACAGTTTGTTGTGAAAAATTGGACCAATATTTCCCGCTAACAAAATTAGTGATGAAAAAATACGAGTCGCAACCTTGTTAAGCTTCAGGTACTTCAACATATAAACTATTGCGAGATCTGACATTTCCCGATTTACCTACTATCTAAGGATAAGAAATTTGAAGAACTGACCACCCCACTATAGGTGCAATTCAAGTGACTCGGTGAGAAGCCATCATGGCAGTCAAAATACTGACCAAAACATACGTTTTTATGGAACATCGCAAAGAAGTAGAAGACCCGTGCCCGAAGTGTGGAAAAGTCCATTCCGAAAAGTGCAGATATGTCAACTAAAGATACCGAAAGTGCAAGTTCGTTGGTCATTTGAAAGCAGTTTGCAGAAAACAAACAATTAAGGGGCAAGATTTGTTGACAGAAGTGCAGAAAGAAGAAGCAAAACAAAGTGCAATAAACGACATTTTCCAGGAAAATTTTATTGGTTCTGTTAATTTTGTGGATCGAGGCATGAATTCTTTTAAATTGAATGTAAAAATCATGGGAAAAAATTTTAATATGCACATTGATACTGGATCCTGTATCACCGCAGTGAATAAAGAGCTTTATAAACGTAATTTTAAACATTTTCGATAAACTGCAGATGAAACATTATTAAAAGGTTATATAGGATCAATTATCAAACCAATAGATTATTTATTAACAGAGGCTACTGTGTTAGGAAAAACAAAATTTGTTAAATTTTATATAGTGAATGGAGATGGTCCCTGTCTTTTAGGCAGAGATTTTTCAAAATTGTTTAATGTTGCTCTTAATGTTAATAGTATCAGCCAGGTAGACAATATCAAACAAAACTTGCTAAACCAATTTTCTGACGTGTTTACCAATAAAATCGGCAAAGATAACGTAGAAAAACAAATTGAACTTATGATAAAAGAAGGTATTTTGGAACCGGTAATGACATCAAGATGGTCACCCCCTGTTGTAACAGCAACAATTTCTATTAGATGATGAGTACCAAGAAGCGATGACGCTTACTACTCAAGTAGGTCTGACCAGATAATGTACATTCCTGGAGGAGGTAGTGTACTTGGGGGCATATAATTGGCAAGGATGGATTGAAGAAGAGCAAAGCAAAAATGGCAGCTATAAAGAATGCTGAAGAGCCAACGACAGTAACACAAGTAAGTTCTTGTTGTGGATTACTCCGGTATTACTCGAAATTCATACCCAATTTGGCTACTATTATGGCTCCAATTTACAATTTGCTAAAAAATAACGCAAAAGGTAAAAGTAAAGTTGATTGGAGTGATAAGTGCGATCAGTCAAGATATTGTTTTGACGTATTTCGACCTTAAAAAAAACCAACACTTTTAGAGACAGATGCCTCAGATGATGGTTTATCTACAGTACTGCTGCATACAGAAACGGATGAAACAGAACGACCAATAGACATGGCATCAAGGACTCTTGCTCCATCAGAAAAGAAAATGACAGTTATCGACAGGGAGGCAACAACCATCCTATTTTTTGGACTTAAGTATTTTCAGCAGTTATTAATAGGACATCATTTTATTATTCGCTGGGATCATAGGCCGCTTCTAGGACTGTTTGGAGAAAACGAAGGTATACCTATAAGAAGTAGAAAGATTACCGCGGTGGGCTCTGTTTATGTCCGGGTTCGATTATAGCACCGAATATATAAAGGGAAAAAATACTTGTATTGCAGATTGTTTATTTCGACTACCGGACAAGTTCAATACTATGTCGCCAGACGTAGAAGAAATCGAACCTGATAATTATATAAATTTTGCTAATAGAACCGATAAATGGCTCCTAAAGAATGATAAAGTTGTAAAAAAATAAAAAGAGACAAAATATTATCTAATATGTTAATATATTTACAGAATGCATCTCTGAAGACTTAAAGCGATATGATAACAAAGAAGAATTGCATGTTGAGAATGATACTGTTTTGTGGGGGCACCGTGTAGTCATACCGGCAAGCCTAAAGAAGAAGCACTGGAACTGCTGCATACAAGTCACCTGGGACTTGTAAAGACCAAGAAGCTGGCTAGATCTTACTTGTGGTGGTCAGGTTTGGACAACGCCTTGGAAAGGAAGATAAATTCATGTATCGCTTGTTGTAAGACATTGCAGAAACCTCCTAAAAGTAGACTAACCCCGTGGCCATTGGCAACAAGAGTATTTTAGAGAGTTCATCTTGACTACCTTCAATTTGGAAGGAATAATTATCTGTTATTGACTGATGCTTTTAGCAAATGGCTCGAGGTGGTGTACGTCCCTAATATATTTTTTCATGTTTTGGATTGCCAGAGGCATTTTGCACTAATAATGGAACACCATTAATAGCTGCCGAAACCAAAATATTTTTCGATAAAAATGGTATTAAACATACCCCCGTACAATCCACAAAGGAATGGCGCCGCTGAAAATTCGGTAAAGACATTTAAGAACAAGTTAAAAGCTGCAATTGAAGAACAAGGATATAACTGTAAACATTTTAGTTCAGAGATTTCTCTTAAATTATAGGGGCACACCCCACTGTACGTACTACAAAGTTTAGTCCTGCAGAACTCATGTTTGGAAGAAAGTTAAGAACGATTCTTGATCAAACAAGGAAAAGCCCAGATACAGAGCAAAGTCATGAAAAAGCAAGAGAGGCTACAGAAAATATGGTTTATAGCTCGACAACGTCAAACAATTTCAAAGAAAGGAAAAGTTCGAGATTTTAAGGTGAGAGAGTGTTATGGCGCGAGATTATAGAGAAGTTAACAAGAAGAGATGGATACCAGCCCTAATCAAAAGAAGAATAGGAAAAACTGTTTACTTGTGTCGTTTGAAATCAAACCAACTTTGGAAAAGACATAGTAATCAGATTATTAGGAGATTGACCAAAAAGGAAATAGAGGAAGGTTTGAATGAAGGCAACGCTCATGTCAAGAAGACAATATCCAGAGAGAGAGTTACTGCTAGCAAGATAGCATATGAACCACGTCAGTCACACAAACCAGGGCCGTTCTTAGGGGTGGGCACGTTGTGCGTGCACAAAGGCGGCCGATTGGGGGGGCGGCCGAGACAGCCAAACGCATAAAGTTTTTATAATAATTAAAAGAAAAAAATGCAATCCCAAAATTTTTTTTATAGAAACAATTCTTACAAAACCTTTATTCTATCGCGGATGGCAAACTATAATTTTATCGATTCAAAACTCATTGTCAAAATAACAGTTTATTTAAAATAGTGAAATTAAACAATGTTTACCCGCTCAGATGTCAATTTTACCCACTCATACACCCATATTTTCAGACACTCAACATTTTTCAGGGTCTTCCATCTTTGAAACGCCATATCTAAGTATATTCTTGTTCTTACTTTAGGGGCGATTTTTGCGGCAATAAACTGTTCACCGCATTTGCAGCTTCAATTCTGACATCTTCTGGCAACACAAAGCATCTTCTTCACGATATTCTTTTTGTATATTAAAATCGCACGTTTATAGAATAATTTCAATTTTTTTAATAGCGCTAAAAATCAAAACATTTTTCACTCAAAGCTTGTGAGTTAGGCACAGGTAAAGCATCCTTCTGCCATTTTATATAATAAATAACTATTAAGTCAATATTTCATTTTTCCTGAAAATAGCTTTTATTTTTGTTTAAGTTCACAAAAAATTAACAACACGGCCGGCCGACTTGCATAGGTTTATTTTTATTATTCAATTAAAAAAATTGAAATAAAGAAAAAGTTACACGGCCGCCCTTTTTATCTATGCGTTTAATGATGGTTTCAAATATTTTAAAATTGCCGGTGCCGATCGGGAAAAGAATGATTATTTTTTTATTTGAATGAGCGATCTTTTGTCGGAAGATTTTTAAAGACACGTGCGCCGCCGCTATCATTGTCGGTTTTTTTGCCGTGATTTCTGATGATATACACACATAGAAAAGAGTTTTCAAACTGAGTGAATTGACGTTATTCCAAGAGCATATTGACTTTCATATGTGTCGAGGGAAGTATTTCTTCACCTAAACTGGACAAGTGAAGTTGACGAGTTAAATAGAAATAGTTCAAAGAGTAACGCAACAGTCACTAACGCAGCAACAACCAAAATAGAATTTGATGTGTTTAAGAGTAGTGATATTTTTACGATTTCGATTTTTTAAATCAAGAGTATTCAAGAGACACTATTTCTTTAGTGGTTTAGTTTACTTCAAAAGATAAGAAATTTCCATTATTAGATATAATTTTATGATATAAAAAATATAGGATAGGTACACCGGACGGGCTGGGCTGTACTTCTTTACCGTTTTAAATTAATTATTTTTGTACTTTTCGATTTTTTCTTAATTGTGGCTTTGACTTTCAGATGTCCCTACTTTTTGATTTTTTCTTAATTGTGGCTTTGCCTTTCAGATGTCCGAATCCGATAGAAAGACAAGAAGACTTTCAGGATCACAATACAGGAAAAGAAAATTAGAAAAAGAAGCCAGCAAAAGAAAATTCAGCGGATCTCTGCAGAAATTTTTAAGAATTGAACCAGACGCATCAACGTCGTCATCTTCGCAGGCGCAGAGTCAGAGTCAGTAAATGAATTATTCTTCCAAAAATTTTAGGGAAGCAGCAAGCAGCCAAGTGTAAGTGAACCTGCAGCTTGTAGTGTGAGTAAACCAGCAGATCTTGGGTCACGACCATGTAAAAAAACATCGAAAACTGTTGTTGAAACTCACGATTTTGATGTTAATGTTTACTTGGCCTGACATTATACAAAATCGAATAATTGAATTATTAGTTCAAAATGATCCCCAGCAAATAGAAAAACAATATCCTGCTGATGAGACTGGTAGAAAATTTTCTTATAATCAGTTTTTTCGGATTTTGTCTAACGGAGAAAAAATAAAAAGATTTTGGTTAGTGTATTCAAATACAGCAAATAGTGTATTCTGAGTTTGTTGTAAAATATTTTGCAACGAAATTTTTAAATTAAATAGCCGAACGGGTTGTTACGATTGGCGACACATAGCACATATTTTATCTAAGCATGAATCTTCCGTACATCACCTACAGAGTAATAAAAAATGGATTGAATTAAAAAGTTCATTAATTAAAGAATGTACCATTGACAGGGAACAACAAAATTATTTTCAACTTGAAAAAGAACGCTGGCGCTCTGTATTGAAAAGGTTAATTTCAATTATCCAATTTTTAGCAGGACAATCCTTAGCAATTCGTGGGCAAAGTTCCGCTTTATATGAACAAAACAATGGCAATTTTTTAAAAGCTGTTGAAATTGTAGCAAAATTTGATCCCGTAATATGCGATCATATAAAAAGGATTACAAGAGCAAAAGATTCTAAAAGTAAAATTACCAACTATTTGGGACTTCACTTTCAAAATGAAATTATTAATTTACTTTCAAAAAATATTTGCCGCCATTTTACAGATTTACTCAAAAATGCTAAATATTACTCTGTGATTTTAGATGCTACTCCCGATGTAAGCCATACAGAGCAAATTCGCCTAGTAGTCCCGTTTGTGTCTTGTGATGAAAATACTGTTGAAATTAAAGAATGTTTTTTGGGATTTTGTAAAATTAAGACCTAATAGTGCCCCAAAAAATATAAAAAATGCAGAAATAATGAATTTGGAAGGGGTTAGTTTGGGTTATCGAGAATACAGTATTGATAGAAAACTCACCTCAACAATATTATATTCTGAAAAATATAAAATTAGAAACAAAACTCCATACTTATACCTAAATAAACATAAACAGGCTATTGGACAATAAGTAAAAATATCAATATATGAAGAATACACCACATATACATTTGTCAGCTTTGGAAACGGTTAATTAGTAAAGTCAGCATACAAGTTCGACACAAAAAAAAATAGTATAAAAAATCCTCCAAGAAACAACTTTCATGCAGTCCCGCTAAGAGTCGTAAATGAATATCCTACACAGATTGATTTCTACAGATTGAAATATTTTACTTCAATAAATCAGAAAGATTAAAAACTGGAATAGAGAAGACAAACCATTTCAATAATATAAAATGACTAAAAACAGCATATCAACTTTCGACTATCTACAGTAAATCGAATTAAATTATTCTTGCTTTATATTTGTACTCTATTTTTAAAAAATTATATCACATAGTTGTGTGCAGTTATAAAATGTAATGAATTAGATATTTGACTGCTCAAATTGCAAGGCTCTAGAGAATTTGCGTCTTTCAAAATTCCGCCAAACATGATTAGTTCCGATTTACCCTCCATTAAGGTATAGAGAATCGCCTCCTCCGGTCCATTGTTGACATTTTTAGGAGGCAACCAAGTTGCCACTGGATTTTTACTCAACACTTGTGATATGTCTAGTACATATATACCCAGGTAATATGTTCTTTTTTCCTTCTTGTTTGTTCCTGGACTTCTTTTTAAAAGCTTCTCTTCTAAACTTTGAAGTCGCTCAAGTCTTTTATCACGCTTCGAAAATCTCTGACGTACACTGACCTGAGAGGGCTGTATGAATGCTGCCATAGGTGCTGATGTAGGAATATGTAACTGAAAAGCAAAATATGTTTTTTAAAATGGTCAAGTAAAAGGCATTATACTTCGAGGTTTTCGAAATTCTGTTGAATGTATTACTTTTTTATAAATGATTTATACGGATGCCTCGGATTTTTTTTCAAAAAGTTTGATTGAGTAGGATTAATCGAACTTAAGAAAGTCACGTATATAGTTATAAAAGTGACACAGAGAAACATTTCAAGAGAGCTTTAGTGATCTCTCCAAGAGTCAACGCCTTATATAAATTACTGTGCAGCTGGTCTAAGTTGGGTTTGAAACCCTCAGCAAAACGCACTACAACACACACAATACCGAGACAGAGTTTTTGCACTAGACGCGCGTTTCGCAAACCATGTGGAGATGATTAAAACTAATGATCTCCTGATAATGCTAACATGGTTAGTGAAACAAGCGCGTCGGGTGCAAAAATTTACTTTCGGTATTGTGGATGTGTTATTACGTAGATAGTCTTAATGGATAGATGAAAATTATTACGTGCTTTCGCAGATGACATAGACACCATCAAGAAAACTGCCTCCAGACACTTTTTTTAACCGCTCGATCGTAACCTGCATTTCACACGTGTTTCTTACCAACTATAACGACCCTTACATACTTACAGCACGATGATAGGCACGATTCTTGAGACGATGTATGAGTATAAGTGTCAGTATAGTAATGTTTGCCTAAAAAATGTTTAGGCAAGCAAACTTCTTTATCTTCTTTATAATGTCCACTTGGCCATCCCCATCGGTGCCGACAGGCAGCAATAATTAATAATGAACTGCGAGGTACAAAATAAAGTCGGAATTATACCCATTTGAAATGACGTTATTTTTGTTTAGTATATTCCAAACGCCGCCGGCGGTGACAACAAACTTTTGAAAAAAATTGGTGTCCGATGATTATTAATTTTTTATAACTTGGTTATGTGAAGTATCCGTCACTGTCAATCAAAAACATTGGTTTGTCAACTTGTCGAAAACTATTTAAAAAAGTTTTAAATAATGCCGAGAAAAAGATATAGGTATAATGAACAATCGCAGCTGATAATTTTAAATATATTGGCTGTCAAAACAGAATCGCACTTCAAACTGAGAATCTGATACAGCGAGCCGCAGATGCAACAAAATTGGGCCCAACAACGACCGCAAATATAAAGAAGAATAAATATAATAATATTGACTATAACGTATCGGAACCGATTCAAATGACTACAATAAGTTGAGACTAAGTGAAACTAGCCGAAAGCTGATTCGGCAACTAACCAAAACTTACCAAATCTATTAAAATTGATTATAACGCATCGGAACCGACTCAAATGACTAAAATAAGTTGAGACTAAGTGAAACTAACCACGTTAGATTGGAAATTGAAAGGGGAATCGAATGCAAATGTTTTTGAAGTGAATACTTCTTTGAATGCATGAGGGTAATTTTTCAAGGCGGCGTCACGACACGGTTTATGAAATTTTCATCTCGCAGGAGAGATAAAGTATGTGATTTTCTCACAATCTTTCTCTCTTACAGAATTAACATCTATCACCTGTACTGTGATACTCGCGACTTTTTCCTTAATTTTAATATACAGGGTGATTCATGAGGAAACGTCAATACTTCAGGTACGTATTCAGGGCCCAAAAATAAACATAAAAGTCTATATAAACATGTGTCCGCGAGTCCTTCGTTTTCAAGATACAGGGTGTTAAAATTTTTATTTAATTTTTCTATTTTCTAAATAAAATCTATGAAAATGTAAATATTGTAGTGAAACTTGATATCCGGGGGTTTTTTGGTACGACGAATTCGAATCTAATCTTACTATAGCTCTTACTTGTAGGGGGCGCCACCTACATGGCTTTCCACTTCTTTGAACAATCACAACTTTTTGGTATGACCCCGTATTACATTTTTAAGTAAAACAAATTATTCCTTTGTCATTTTTACGTCAAAAAGGTATACTTGTTAAGAGTTGATACGAGCAACCGTTTT
>MU189328.1:0-17640 GCA_016904865.1 Pissodes strobi | reverse complement strand
TTTTTTTTTTTAATTTAATTATTTTTTGGCGTAATTTTAAATAGTTTGTTTTTGAAGATTTTATATTAAAAAATATTTTATTTAATTTCTTTGTGAAGTGGAAAAATGGAGCCTTCATTTTTAATAAAAATAAATAAACAGGTTTTTACCCCAAAGCACAATAAAAAAAATTAAGATGAAAAAGAGAATAAAAAAAAGTCGGGAGTAGCACAGCAAATTTTTTCCTTCCCGAATGTCCATTGTAAATTCCGATAACTTTGCATATATACGAGGGGCGACGAAAAGTATTTTTTTTTAATGGAATGCCCTGTATATTTTTGGGTAAAATTAGAGATCTTTTTCTTCTGATTTCAAATATACCACACAACTTGACATTTGGCTCACTCATTTTTGCGTTATTTAAGTTTAAAGTTGCATTGAATTTACATTGTCTCGTTGCCATGCTTACTGCACAGAAATCAACTTTTTGAAGAGTAAGCCATGACAACAACAGGAACAAAATGTTTTTGAGTTGACATTGTCATTTATATAATAACTGTCAGTGCAACTTGCTCGATTTCTTTAGATATAATTTTTAAATGGTGTTTTCTGTGGCTGAGAAACTAGATATTGTTTGTTTATTTGCTGAAAATAATTATAATGCGTCTGCTACGCGACGTGCCTACGCGGCAAGGCATCCCAATGGTCCGATTCCCACAAGACGGATAATCAGAACTATTTTCTCCAAGTTTAGAACAACATCAAATTTGCAAAGAAAAAGAAGGGAAAAAAATGAAAATACGGAAAATCACGATTTGAATATTCTTCTGCATTATGTGGAAAACTCCAGCAAACCAATTCGAACAACTTCTAAGGAAATGCGTGCTCGTTACAAACCATGAAGAACTTCGCGTGAGTATATCCGGAAAGTTTTGAAAAAATATGGATTTAGGCCTTATAAGTTTCACACAGTTCAGAAATTAACACAAACGCATGAGATTCAAAGACTCAATTTCTGCAACCTTATGTTGAATAGATTGAACAACGAAAGAGACTTCTTCGAAAAAATATTATGGACCGATGAGTCAAGTTTTTCTACAAGTGGATTACCAAACCGTCAAAATTATAGACACTGGGCTCAAGAAAATCCTCAATTCGCCAGGGAAGTTCGATTTCAAGATCGAAGGACAGTTAATGTATGGTGCGGACTGCTAAAAAATAGAATAATAGGACCATATTTTTTCGAAGGCACATTGACTGGACCGTTGTATCAGCAATTTCTGGAAACACGCCTGCAAGACATGCTAGATAATTTACCGTTGAGGCAGCATATAAACATAATTTTCCAACATGACGGCGCCCCGCCACATGTGATACGTGGAGTAAGCAATTATTTGAATACTGTCTATAACGAATGGATTGGAAGAAACGGACCTATTGCGTGGCCTTCAAATAGTCCCGATCTAACGCCTATGGACAATTTTTTGTGGGGATATATTAAAAATAAAGTGTATGAGGGTGATCTTGACAGTGTTGAGGATATGAAACATTTTATTACTCAAGAAATAAGGTATTTAAATGAAAGAAATAGTAATTTTATAGAGAATGGAATAGAGCACTTACAAACAGTTTACCAAGAATGCATAGATAATGAGGGGGGGAATATTCATTCTGATTAATATTCTGTAGTTTAGATTTCTTTTATTGTAATCTCTATTTAGTTATTCAGTAAAATATTGCTTATTTAACTTTTGCATTGCTGTTTCATTATAATTTATTTATAAGCAAACTAGTATTTCGTTTCATGCCACAGAAAAAACCATTATAATAAGCGAAATTATTAGAAGGAATTGATTTAGTTTTACCAACAGTTATTATATAAATGACAATGTCAACTCAAAAACATTTTGTTCCTATTGTTGTCAAGGCTTACTCTTCAAAAAGTTGATTTCTGTGCAGTAAGCATGGCAACGAGACAATGTAATTCAATGCAACTTTAAACTTAAATAACGCAAAAATGAGTGAGCCAAATGTCAAGTTGTGTGGTATATTTAAAATCAGAAGAAAAAGATCTTTAATTTTACCCAAAAATATACAGGGCATTCCATTAAAAAAATATATACTTATCGTCGCCCCTCGTATATATGCAAAGTTATCGAAATTTACATTGGACATTCGGGAAGGAAAAAATTTCCCCTGTATGCCAGTTTTTTCATTTTTCCCGTATAATAAAAAATAAAAAAGTTACGGGGGGTGGTACTTTATACGATGTCACCCGGTACAATGCGACTATTCCTGTTAGGGTCGCGCCGCCTCAGTTGCATTCCTAGTCTTCACGTGAAACGTGTATCTAAGTTGTGTATATGTTCGTATCTAAGTGTGTAGTATTTATTCGAGGAGTATTTTTGCCTTAACCAGTGAGAATAATGAGTAAAAAATATATATGACCTAAAAAATCCTGAGAACATTGATGAACTGAATCATATTGCATATTTCGATGAATAAGAGGTTTGCCAGTTGCCTGAAGAAGATTTTAACGATTCTGACGATCCTGAGATCGAGGACCATGTGGAGACTAGGTCAACAGATTCCTGGACGGGCCATGAGATCAGTGATGGTGAATCGGAGGAGGAAGAACAGATGAAAAATCAAGAAAAGAAAAAGATGCCAACAATGCCACGAACTTAATAAAAAAATTTCTTTTTCTGCATATAGCTGTAAAAAATGTAAAACGTACATATGTTTAAAATTGCATGCTAAGATAATATATGACAAATGCCTGAATACAGATGAAGCCAGTAATTATTCTTCTGATTGATATTTATATAATTTTGGTTAGATTTTAACTTCGTTAAGATATACTTTATACAACGATACAATAAATATTAACAATTTTTCAACCATCAGAATCTCTTTTTTTAATTTAAAACAGTATATTTTTTATGTATCTGCGAGATACAACGCGACTAACGATGTTATAAATACCCACGCGCCTAATGAAAGGTTAATAGATTTGGTTAGTTTAGGTTCGTCGTCGAATCAACTTTCGGTTAGTTTCACTTAGTCTCAACTTATTTTAGTCATTTAAACCAATTCCGATACCATATAATCAATTTTAATAGATTTGGTTAGTTTGGGTTAGTCGTCGAATTAATTTTCGATTAGTTTCATTTAGTCTCAACTTATTTTAGTCATTTGAACCGGTTCCGATACGTTAGAATCGTTGTTAATAGATTTGGTAAGTTTGGGTGAGTCGTCTAATCAACTTTCGGTTAGTTTCACTTAGTCTCACTTCTTTTAGTCATTTGAACCGGTTCCGATAAGTTAGAATCAATTTTAATAGATTTGCTTAGTTTGGGTTAGTCGTCGAATCAACTTTCGGTTAGTTTCACTTAGTCTCAACTTATTTTAGTCATTTGAACCGGTTCTGATAAGTTAGGATCAATTTTAATAGGTTTAGTTAGTTTGAGTTATTCGTCCAATCAACTTTCGGCTAGTTTTATAAAAACTGAATAATTATTTACTAATTCCATTCAAAGGTATGTATTTTAGTATTTATTTGAATTTAATTACCTAATGTTTATTTGTGATTTTTAATTGACATATTTTTCGCTTGTTTTATTTTTCGACCTGTGAAATTACTACACCATGTGTATACTATCCTTGTAGAAATTGCGTATTTGAATTGTATCAATGTGTTTATTAATTCGTTTTTCCTTAATGAATACAACAATCAGTAATAGCATCCGAGTTTAACCTATAACCAACAATCTGATAATACGGTACTGTAATTCGAAAATAAAATATTCTTAGTACGGTGCCGGATTCTCTCCCCAGTGAGAGAGCGATAGCGCGAGTTTCGCCTATCTTTCATCGTTTTCTGTTCCGAGACAATACTTCAAAGGTACCGGCCGAGACAGTTCCAGCTGATTGTTATACTATAAGCTGTGTTCAAGCAGTGTGTATTTTGTATTTGAGTTTAGATCCGCATAATAAATTATTCGATCTTTCGATTGTTTCGATATCAGTTTTTTACGACTCTGCTCAGCAAGTGGGCATTACAAACATTACATTAACCCAAATAAATTTGATTGCCTGGAAATTTGTTAGGCAAGCACTATTCGCTTTAAGATGAAGGCAATATCATGAATGATGTATAGATGATATTTGATGATTCAGCCCAAACCCACAAAAGATTGTACTATCAGATAGTAAATAAATGAGTAAAGAGAAACAAATTACTTACCCTAAAATCGGAATGAGCTCCAACGCCGGAGGGACCAGGAACCCCAACTAATCTATCGTCGTCATCTTCCTCTTCTACTTCTCTCTTAAGATTCCTCAAGACACCTCTTCGCCCATTCACGTTTTCGTCTATGTCTAGAAAACCAACGTTATTTTATTCATAACAAAAGATAATGTATGAAGAAAAATTTAAGGTGGAATATAGCAGGCAGTGCAACAATAAAAACATGTTTTTGTGGGCGGAAAAATTGAAGCAAAAGAACGTCAAATTTTTTTATGCAAAGAACATTTGTAGCCAATTCATATTCCTCATATTTTGTTTTAGACATTTAATCACCCAATTGCCAATTCAATCTTGGAATAACAATTTGGTAGTGAATCATTAATCCATAACAAACAGGTGGTGGTAAATTTGTTGTTATTTATCAATACAATGTGAATATACACGATTTTGGAAGAGTTTGCAGTAGAGGTTACATTCATAAAATGTATAATATTTTAAATTTTACATTCATTTCTGGAAAATGTATAATAAATGATAAAATTTGTCAAATGTGTTACTTGTTACTTGAAACATTCTACCCACACCACACTTTTGAAGAAAATGACATTATCTCCATTTAAAGCAATTTTTAACGATTTGTGGACCTAGTATATTGATTTCGCATGATAATATTTTATGATGAGTGTTTAATATAGCAAGATTTTAGCATTATTGTCTATCAAAGTTAATCAGAATCCAAAATATTCGAAATTAAAATATTTTACAGGGTAGAAATATACAAACGCCCATTGGAGGAAGGCGCATTATGTTTGGAACTGGGATTTTTTCTTGATTATAATAACACAAAATTTACCACAACCGGTTTGTTTTGACTCATATTAAAGTGTTATCAATATCATTTTCTAAAACCGTCCGTGTATCGCAGAAAAAAATCAACATCAAAAATCGAAACGAATCATTGTTTGTTTCTATCTAACCATAGATTATTTCGTTGTAAACAAAAGCAAATAAAACTTTGATTTGTTAAAACACCATTAAGAAAATGCAGAATTTCAGTTCATACCCTATATAGACCTTTTGCCATCATAACTGGTGGCCAAGCATCCAGGACGTTTAAAATATCCAAAACATGATTGAGTGTTAAGCAGTTTAGGTATAAAATAGGCAATTGCAATCAAATTTTAATAACTGCAGCAACTTTTAGGACGGATTAAAGTATTTTATGTAAACGAAGTATTGACTACGAAATAAAAGATATATTTATACAAAAATTGGTTTTTCTCTTATCTTACATGGACGGCTTTATATTTTCTCACAGTAAAGTCTGCAAAATATTTACTTTTTTATCTTAACCATGGACAGTATATAGCCGGCTAGGCTATATTTATTTGATTATATTTCTTTCTTCTAGTGCCTAAACATATCATCGTCAAAAATCAAGAACGTCAGCGAGGTTTTTCAATGCCTCATCATTTCAGTTTGATAAGCAATGATGCTACAATTTGAACTTTTCCTAATGCCTTTCGAATTTAGATGGATAAGGATATTTGACACATGTTGCTTTTACTAACCATAAAAATCATTCAAAGGAGCACACAGGTGGAATTGCCACTCCATAAGAAACAATCTCGTGTATTTAACAAGAATCGTTCCACCACTTTTACAATATTGATAATATCAGTCATAGTATCAAAATGGCAGCCTCTAAACCATAAAATCATTAACAAACAGAAATATCATTGATAGCAATAAAATTAACAAGGTTTAAGAATACATTAGAGTGAGAGAGGTGCTCAGCCAGCTATTCACATTCAACGTCAAGATTCTGTGGTCGCATAAGAGGATCAAGAGTTAAATTCCAGACTTACGGAATTTAACACTCTAAGATCTAACATGAAATATCAAAATTCTTTAGTGTCCTCTAATGCTTTGCTATGAAAATTGTATCTATGAACAGGTTTATGATACAAGTATTTACCTGGCCTTCTGTTGGCTAAATCTATCCTCGACAGTCTTCCGTCTTCTGGCAATGGTTGGTTCCACTGACTTCTTGGATAGTAGACTATGGGTGACTCTTCAGTATGTCTGATTTTATTTAGAACAACAATTTTATCACCCATCTGAAAAGAACACATATTAAACAAATCGAAAGAATGGAACAACTGTGACTATTGAGAAAAACTTCCTCAGTCGTTTTAATTAACCCCCTATATTCAAGTAGGAACAGTAAAATCTGTTGTTATCGAACAGGGCAAATTTTAAATAAGTTTTTAATACATTTAAAAAATGGAAGACAGAAATGTTTAATAACAGTTCACCCAGTATATCAGGTTCTTAAGACGCATGTCGCAAATGCAAGATCTCAAATATAAGTCATAGTACCTATATAAACCTCACAGCACTTCTATATTAAAATATTAAATCGGATATTTTAAGACAAAAGCTGTAAAGAGAATTTTTGGGACACATTGTATAAAACGACACTACTACTCACCTTACATCCTGGATTACTCCAAATATTGGTAGGTTCATTCGGTTTTCCAAGAATTTCCACTTTAATCCACGTCCATAGGCTTCCTTCCATATTCAATACCCAACAATCACAGTACTGGCTATTAGGACCCCCTGATCCCCCCAGTATTAGTAAATTCTTATTATCTAATATCACTTGAGTTTGTCCAAATCTACCGGCTGGCCTTGGTCCAGCTAAAAACATTATCTGCGTTAAAATTAAATAACTAAGACAAAAAAGGCCTATTCTAGTAATTGTTTTTTTTTTGTCCTTTGGCTAATCTGCCGCTCGTAAAAAAGAAAGATGTTACAAACACTATAACATTAAAATTTCCAAAATAAAAGACTGGACTATACGTTTCACGCCACTGGAGTCTGGCAAAGTCACTTTTTTAGACACATATATAAGGCAAATAAACAACATGACGGGAGTGAAGTCGATGATAATGGTAGCTCCCAGAAAATGTGTAAATATAGCCAAAAAGTGTTGCAAAGTATTTCAATTGAGAAGCAACATACCACACGTTTTGTCCTTTGACAGCTGCTGGTTTGACCGCGGTAGGAAAGAATAAAGTCGTAAAATGTTGCGTGAAGGAGACGACCCTGTTGGAAGCGAAAAATGAAATAATATAGAAATAAATATGAGGACAAAAAATTTAAATCTCAAGGAATGTAACCATGACATGGGAAATGTAATCCTTGTAAAAAACCAACTTAAAGTTGGGTCACCCGTAACACACCGGATGGCACCAACCTCATAGAAAACGAACCTTAACGTACCCGTCCCGATTACTCAGCACGAAAAACATAAACGCTCGTTAATTTGGCCTAAAGCTGTTAATAGTGCTATTTTGAAAGCACAAACAATTAACAAAATGCAAGAAATACAAAATTTAGCAGTGCAACCTGACGTGGATGGTAATAGGGACAGGGAATGGCAAGAGATGAAGCGTAGACAGCGCCGGTTTTTGGTTGATCGCAATGAAGATTCTAGCAACCAAATACAGCCTGTGTCGACGTTTGGAACGCTTCAGGTGACTAACTTAGTCCCTGGGACAAAACCTGAACGGCTAAAAAAACTTTCTGGAGCCTATTTTTTCAGGAGTCACCTGTGAAAAACACGAATCCAAATATCCCCAACAGTCAGGCAGGAAGATTTTAAGAATGTATGGAAGCGAGAGGTTTGGGCCAATGGGGTAAATGTTTCTGGTTATTTTTTTTATCAAAAAGATGGTGCCCATGAATTAAGTGGATCTTCAGTTACACTGGCTCTTAGTGAAAATCGTAGTAATACTACCAAAACCTTCGAGGCCGTAGAACAAAAACAATAGGATTTTCCTTGGCACTTGCAACTGAAGGATATGATATTGCGAAAACTGAAACATGCCCGAATGATGGATTTAGTAATACTGAGCTATTGAATAACTATTTAGGAGAGATAGAGACAATGGGTGAACAGAGGAGAGGATGTCCTACTTTGTCATCAAGAAAAAGTTTGCAGTTCAAGTGTACTGATATAGAATACATACTAATCAGGCTTAAAGTTAGAAAGAATGCATTTTATGTATGTTGTGTGTATGTTCCTTCTTACTTAACTGCCCATTATTTTGGGCAATGTTTAACTATTTTTGATAGTAGTGTGAATATAATTATGGTTGGTGATTTTAATGTTCCACTTTATGGAATAAAAACTATGGTAAAGGCAATTTGATGGAAAAATTCCTTCTGGGTAGCATAACTAATTAATGTAGATGAATGTCTGGAAGTGTATTATAATAGTTTATTTTCCTGTATTGAACTTGCAGCTGGACACTAATTTTGGTAGCTTTAAAAGAACTTCAACAGAGAATTCCATGCAGGCCAATATCTATTAAAATACCACACTAGGTAAAGTTGTGATGGACGAGAGCACCGGCTATGGCGTACAGACATATTAATAACGCTGTATCTGCACACTTGTACACTAGTACATCATCAGGGCCGTCTTTACCCGGGGGTGCAAGGGGTGCGTGGCACCCGGGCGCAAAGTCTTAGGGGGCGCCGAGCGCCCTATTTCTACGCCATATATCATAAGTATAATTCAAACAGTTTTGAAAATTACTTAGCAAACATCTATGATAAAAATATACGCGCCAATATTTATAAAATAGGCATCAAGGAATATTCAGCATAAAATTCAATTAAATAATTCCAAGAAGTAAATAAACACAGGCCGCAAATTTAAAAAGAATTGTCGGCTATAAAACGGCGGCCTTTAAAATTCGTAGCCCCGTCTGTTTAAAGCCGCTTTGCGCTTTGCAAATAGAAATAAAAACATTTTAAATCACTTTATTTTTGATAGCTGCAGAGAGAATACATACAGTTTGGCATATACATACCTACTTTTTATTTACCTAGTATTAAAAAGGGTTTTTTTTTATTTTCGTAATACTGTAGTAGCATTTTTATATAATATACAGTGTGTCCAAAAAAGTATGCAACATATGGGAAACTTTTTTATTATTGGTTTCTCTGAAAATTTTATTCTTGATAAAAGTTGGTGCTTGCCCTAAAACAGTAAATGAGTATTTCAAATTTTCCGTACTGTTTTTAGCGCGGGCGCAAATGTCATTTTTCCGAAATCGCGTCAAGAGTAAAGTACCTTAATTTATAAAGATACAGCAAAATCTTAGAAGAAAAAGTTCTTCCAAATTAAAAAAGTAATCTAAGTATGAAATTTGAGTTAAGTACATCAACTTTTAATTTTTCTTTTTTTTTCTCGATTTTTTCTTGAACGTTACGCCACTGGAGAAAGTTTTGTGCTTTTGTTATTAGTATACTTGCCAAGTAACTTCAAAATTTATTTAAGATAGAAATTAGTTACATAGTTGCATAATGTTGCAGTTTTTCCAGAGATAATAGCCAGTTTAGGTATCAGTGTGTTGCAAACACATTTAAACACTTTTGATTCAAAAATTTTTCCAGTCAATATCATGAATAGACCCAACTCTTTTCATTTCATGTAAAACGACTAATAATTTATTTATCTTTTGCACCCGATGAGTAAAATATGCCCAAGTATCCTAAAAAGCCATATAAAATGTTTGGTCTTGAAGAGTAGGCCATGCATTTGGAATAAAAACAAATAAATAGCAATATTTTACTTCGCTCTGACATATGAAATTAATTATTATTGAGTGAGTCATTCCAATTATTGTATTTTGTAATAATTATTATGGACAATTATTTTGGACCAAAATTGTTTAAATGTGTTTGCAACACACTGATACCTAAACTGGCTTTTATCTCTGTAAAAACTGAAACATTATGCAACTATGTAATTAATGTCTACTTTAAATAAATTTTGAAGTTGCTTGGCAAGTATACTAATTACAAAAGAACAAAGCATTCACCGACGGCGTAACGTTTGAGAAAAATCGAGAAAAAAAAGGGAAATTAAAAATTGATGTACTTAACTCAAATTTCATATTTAGATTACTTTTCTTATTTGGAAGAACTTTTCCTTGTAAGATTTTGCTGTATCTTTATAAATTAAGGTACTTTACTCTTGACGCGATTTCGGAAAAATGACATTTGCGTCCGCACTAAAAGCAGTACATAAAATTTGAAATACTCGTTTACTGTTTTAGGGTAAGCAGCAACTTTTATGAAGAATAAAATTTTCTGAGAATCCAATAATAAAGAAGTTTCCCATATGTTGCATACTTTTTTGGACACACTGTATAGTTATTTACTTGTGTAAGCTAAGTAGCTAAGGAGTTAGTGAGAAATTATTGTTTTGTGAAATTCAATTTAACATTAAACATTTTCAAGGTAAGTTTTTAATTTTTTTTTTAAATATATTACGGTATATTAGGCAACACAGATTCTTACGTTTAGTAATTTTCGGCTATTTTGACAATTAAATATTAGTTGAAATTCCAGTACAAGCAATTATTATTAGTTATTATAGGTACAATGTAGGTACCTAAAGTTATATAAAATATGTTTAAAATCACAAAATATGTATTCTTTTTGTTTAAATGAAACTTTGGTATGAAACTCGTTTGTAAGTTACCCCGAATACTTAGATACAATTATTTTTCTTTGATCCCTACGCAAAAATGAGACTTATTTTTTTTTTATTTTAATAAGTTATAATAATTACAATGATATATTATCGCGTAAGTATATTATAATAAATGTACAGTGCTTTTATTTGAAAACGAACCATGCTAAATAACTCTTTAATCTTGAAGGTTATAAAGAATCGCTGAAACACGTCAACAATAATTATTTCGAAGGGGAAATCTTTTGACATGAAAATGACAGCTTCTACGTACCTGTCAAAGCCCCATGACACCTACTTAAAGAAGCAATTTCATCGGCTATCCAGTACCGTATTCAGAAATTTAAATATACAAAAAAATACTCTTCCAGTAACAGTAGCAGCAGGCGAAAGGTCATTTTCAAAATTAAAATTAATAAAAAATTATTTACGATCAACGATGACCCAAGCTAGATTAACAAATTTGGCCATAATAAGTATTGAATCCAAAATAGATTTTTAAACAGAGGATACTATTAAAAATTTTGCCAATTTAAAAGCACGGAGAATTGAATTTAAATAATATACCTAAGTACTCGTACTTATTAAAATGTAGGGTTGTCATATTTTGTAATATTTGTAATATATAAAATGATACAAAACTATGTTATATAGAAAAAAAAAATTTAATTATAAAATAAAATTAAAAAAAAACAAAATAAAACTTTTTTTTTTCTAGGGCGGGGGGGGGGGGGGGGCGCAAGTTGGTTTTCGCACCCCGGCGCTTAATATAGACAAGACGGCCCTGTACATCATAATTTTATCGAAATTCTCTCTGCACATATTTTACTAAATACTAAAAAAACGGCACGCTCAACGATCGATTCTTGTCAGAGAAAGATAGGCGAGTTCGGAGCGGATGACGTAGACGAAGATAAGAGATGACTATCCCATGCTTGGTTGGAATTACGGACATGCCTAAGCAAAATCGCGGGTGGCGGTATACTTTTGCCTCGGCGTATCACACAATCTGTAACGTTGGCGTCTGCCATACAACACATATAAAAAATAGACAGATTTGTTTACTAAATATGAAGACGCCATCGTTCCCCTTCTTTGTTCTCCTCTTATAAAATAGTACGCAAGCCGTATTATTACTTACAGCTACTGCGGCGCTGTTGCCGATGACTCCTAAAGCAAATATATATATCTTTGCCTAAAGCATGTCTGTATCGTGGCAAATCGGCAGCTTGTTTTTAATAACGTGATATTTATTAGAAAATAGAGCATATACATTTTTCGCTTTAAAGTATACCGTGTGGATTATAATACTAACATATAAACATTTATAATACAAAACTTAAAATAATACACAGTATACATAAACTTTATGTAAACTGGGTCCTTTGTCACCACTTCACATCGTTCCCGAAATCGGCGGTACTCCCTCTTGCCGCGCACGTTGAAACGACGCGTAGCCGGCGCTCGTCTAGCAGGAACTGGCCGCCATGTTCATCAAAACAGAGTATCCATTCATTTGAACCCAAATATTACATTCCATGCGTAAGTAATAAAGTAAATAAGCTCATAGTCATACTCTGCGAACATTATTTTAGAAAAGTAAATACCTGTTTTAACTGTTTCTTGTTTGCTATTACATGTTTAAAGAATCGTGAGTTAATAGAATCCGATGTTAAAATTATTAGTTACAAAACGTTATGGAAAATTAATTAACGCTTCAAATTTAGTTGTTGATATAGGCAGCAGAAAAATGGGTGATCCTTAACAATAATGCTATCAAAATTACTTAACAGAATCATTTAATATAATATTTCAAGTAGATTTACGAAAAAACAATGCGGAATGTACATTTTCTTTCATAATATTAATATTTCAATCTGGAATTATTTTTTGACGCGTAGCAAACAATGTTCATTTTCTATTGACGCATGCCCGTCGTTGTGGCCGTATATGAATGAATGTGTTAGACGCGCTTCGGCCGCCATCTTCACTATTTTTATTCATTACTTTATTCCCTCTTCACGTTAATATTTCTAATGTTGGCATGTAAACATTTGGTAATTTATGAATAACCTGCTCTGTCTATTGTTATTTATAGGTCTTTGTCCTCAGAGAAAATCAAGTGGTTATAGGCTCCAAAAGTCCAGGTTTAAAGGTTTATAATGATAGAAGCAGGTGACGAAGGTACTTATTAATGAAAGTAGTATTGATTGTTGGCATATTTAAAGCTTGTAGAAGAATAATTAACTTATTTATGCATAGAGAATATTGAAGTTGCTACGTCGTTCATTAAAGTCACCATTAGCAATACAAAAACTAATGTTTCTAGGTTTGGGTTAATTTGGTTTAGGGCGAGCTGTACAACTTTATAAAATGTGTGATACGGTAAGACGATCGAAAGATCGAATTCAGACTTTCTTTGACAAGAATCGATCGTTGAACGTATCGCGGTTTAATATATAGTACCATCCGTGTCAGCGAATTTTATTATTTAACAAAAAATGTGGCAAAGGGGGGTCCAGTTATACGTCGTGTACCTACCTAATGCACTGTGCAGGCCTGTAAGCTATTCTCCGTTTTTGGTTTGTGCAGATTAAGTTTCACTTCTGGTGTGTGGTCCACATGCACTCATTTTTTTGTATGCACCATACATTCTTATTTCATTGTTATTCGCTGACAGGAATGGTAGAACATATTATACATTAAACCATGACCTGGGCAACGATCTATTCTTGTCAGGGAAAATAAGTGAAATAGCGCGGATGACGTGGAACAGACGAAGATAATAGAAAAAGATGGTTATCACATGCATGGTTGGACTTGTAGATGAGCCTGCCTACTTTCGATCGCCTCGCCGTATCACAAATTTTGTAACGTTCGCCTCGCACACTTTTTATAAGGTTTTCATCACGCGTTCACCAGCTTACTCTCTAGGTACAGCGCGCCTAAAGAAGTTTCACTTCAAAAACTGTCTTTTATGTTACGCCTCTGGATAAAATCATTCAGGAAGTTTAGGGTAAACTTCCCAGCAGTTTGAAGACAAGGAAGTCTAGTATGGGGCGAATTTACTTCCGGGGGCGAAATTGATCCGTAAATATTTTGAGACCATTTCTAAATATAGCGCCAAATTTAGATAGTCCATCATTGAAGGTTTGGCGGTAAGACATATATTAGGAACGCGCATGTGATTTTTCATCTAATAGCTTAGCCAGATACCGTGATACATAAATTATATAAAATAATCTGTTTTGACATTATTTTCGATTACGATTCTAAATCTAAACAAAACAATCTCTTCAACTCATGAAAATACGCTAATCCGTTTTCAGTTCGCAGAAGTTTAAAAATAATCCTAAAAATGTCTTGTTCGCATTTGATTTCATTTTTGGGATGAGCAATTTAGATTATCCTCAGGGTTTTTCTCCTTATTTTTAACACCTTAAAAACGTATTCCATCCAACTTAGATGTTTTTGTTTAAGACATTAACTACAAAGTAGAAATGATTTAAATTTTCAGGAATTATCTTACATTTCGTGCATTTGACGTTAATAAATTTGATGAAAGAAAGCTTCGGCAAATCTAGGCCTTTTATTTTGTAGTTATTTGCAAAGTATTGCAATAAATTATCAATGATTTAAGTTTGTTAAAATACTAATTATTTTTTTTAATATCGAATACTAACCTTGAACCTCCTGCTTGTACCAAGTCCAAGTCTCTAAATTTAACTTCCAAATGTCACTGGATTTTTCGCAATGCACTGCCGTGCTGGGTTTCTGCAAGCCTCCGAAAATTATCATCCACTCGCCCAGCACAGAAACGGAATGGCCGGCCACGGGAGGAGGAGTACTGATCGTACTTATGCAAGTCCATCGATTTGCCGTGATGTTGTAAACGTGCAGTTCATTAAACAGATGCCAACTTTCGTAAAGGGGGTAGGATGGTGGGTAGGTCCATCCACCAAATAAAACTAAATGTAGGAAATGAAATATAGTTGAATTAAAGTAGCACAAGATGCATTTTTGTCATTATTGTCTAATGGTAACTAAACGCGGCAACTAAATGGCCATTATCGCTGTACATAAAAGCTTTTTAAACCTTATGAAAACGTAACCAGCGATAGGTCCAGCAACCAAGACGAAATATGAACAGATAAATGGTTAGGTTCTATATCGTTGTGGTGGATTCATGTTTGTCATATAAATTGTTACCTATTTCATCACTTCAGTTTTAAACTTTTGTTGTTTTCAATACAATACATCTTATATCATCTTTCCTGACGCCCTTTGAAATGTTTCTATTCGCAGTTGGTCTGCATTCGTGGTGTGCTTTAATGGACAAATAAATAATAATAAAATGTTTCGACGTTTATGTAGAAACATTTTGGGATCAACTTGCCGTTCCTCATCAATGGTAATATGGGATTATATATTAAAAATATATACTTGACGAATTTCTTTAATGGAGGAAAGTCATGGTGCTAACATTTAAACTACATACATTTAGTGAAGTTCGTGTTTTATAATTAGGAAAACTTGGGTACACAAATCCTTTGCGTGGCTGATATTGATACCTGTGGAGGTTTAATGAAATTTGCAAACGAGCAAGATCCGAATAAGAAAATTATGACATAAATAGAAATCTATTATTGAGTTCTTAAGCCGACTAGAACCGCTGATCCTAGAGACATCCGTACCAAGGAAAAACGTAAACGTGTGATTGGCGAAACTAAGGACAAACAGAATCAAAGGATCAAGAATAAACTGTTGCAATGCCCCAGTGGCTCCAGGAATTTCTGGTCGGTAGCAAAGACAGTAACTTTTGAGTGCCCCAGTGGCTCCAGGAAGTTCTAGTTGGTAGCAAAGACAATAAATTTACAAACACGTCTCAGTTAAGGAAAAAGCAAACATGTTCGCCGAAATGTTTTCATCGCACTCTACCTTAAACGTCCCCCACGACAAGGCTCTCCCCACCATACCCAACATCAACAATACCATGGCAAAAGTTAAGTTTCATCACCGTGATATTCAAAAAATCCCCAAAAGGCAAGATACGCAAAAGGCATGAGGACCGTGTTAAATCGTGTTCAAAAAAACCGCGGTAACGAAATAACACCCATTTTTTCCAGGCTTTTTTCTATATGCCTTGCGGAAAAGGCATTCAGCCATCTTCTTGGAAAGTCGCTCGAGTACAACCTGTTCCAAAAAAGGCAAGAAAACCACGCCCTCAAACTATCGCCCAATTGCCTTGCTTCCAATGATCTCCAAAGTCAAGGAACATCTAGTCGATCAACAACTACTCAAGAACCTCGAGACCAACAGAATTATCAGCGATAACCAATACGGCTTTCGCAAAGAGAGATCGACAGGAGATATATTGGCCTATGTCATTCATGTACGGAGTAGGGAAATTGAGAACTACGGAGAATCTCGAGCGATTGCGTTGGATATATCGAAGGCATTTGACAGAGTTTGGGACGTCGGATTGCTCAACAAACTGCCGTCATTCGGACTGCCAGCGTCTCTCTGCAGCTGGCTTGCCGATTTCCTTAAGAACCGATCTCTGCACGTTGCAGTTGATGAACACATCTCACTCCTGGGGCATCTGTTTCCCCCAAATTACAACCTACAGCTATTCAACAACCGTGTCAATCAACATCTTCGCACACACACCGCTCGACGAGTGCCATAGGATCTCCCTTTAGTGTAAGTGACACTGCCAAAAAAAAAACAAAAAAAACGACGGTCGTTCCTGTAATAGCTGCATAAACTCAGCACAAGCAAAATCAACGATTGTTATATTGTATTTGACTTAGTTAATATATGATGATGTAACTGTTCTTAAAAACAGCTATAATAAAGAAACAAATGAATATGAAAAATTTCAGCTAGAAAAAGAATTTCAAGAACCACGCAGAAATCGCGAGAATATGATGAAGATAAAATAGAAGAACTTGAGACAGCGCTAGGACTTGTAATTCAGGAAAGAAAACTTACGATTTAGATTCGAAGGTAGCTGATACTCTACTAAATGGAAAATATCATATGAACTCGCTGAGCAAGAAAATACTGTGAAATGAATAGAAATCTAGATTATTCTACTTTTTAAGTCCATTAGAACCTTTGATTCTTCCGGAATAGTTTGTAAAGATAAACACACCTACAAAAACCAAGTAAAATCAAATATTGTTGAATTCTGTTTGACTCTAGAACTAGACGATGATATACCTCTAATGCTACTTAGAAATTGATAATAATAATGTATTAATAATTAAGAAATAAACAATAATGGGGAATCTAAAGAAGTCCTGGGACAGCGGTAGGACCTGTAACCCAGAAAAGAAAACTTAGACTTTAAGTTTCGATGATAGTTGTTGATAATCTTCTAAATGGAAGATTTTACTTGAGCCCGTTGAGAAAGAACGGAAAAAGGACGGAGTGATTAAAAATTGTATGGCGTCTCAGACATACTGCCTTTAAAAAAGAATGCAGACAAGTCGATGCTTGAGAGCTGTAATCTTAATATTCTATGTAATGTAATATAAATTATATTGTTAATAAGCACAAAAGCTGCGAATTAATTAATAATCATATCAGTTCTAAAGTACCAAAGATACAATTAAGGATCTTAAATAAAGAACTGTTTTATATTAATAATAGTATCATGATTGCAAATAATACTACGTTATTTTTTTTTGTAATAGCAACCATCTTATGAGGCTTCCTCTCCTCCTGATATGATAAATGCACATAGTCTTGGTTAGTAGATAAGTAAAAAACCATGAGTGCTAAAGGTTATTTGTTTGAAACGTTCCATAATAAATACAAATCTAAATTTCAAAACAACACAATTTAA